>OMKZ01034270.1:0-11384 GCA_900302535.1 Neoniphon sammara | reverse complement strand
AAAAAAAAAAAAAGCAACGTTGTGTTTTCTGCTTCTGGGGAAATTGTTCAGAGTTCTCCTAGCTTTACAGGGTAAACAACACCGTGCAAAACAAAACAGTGAAGATGAATCAGTATGTTAGAGTAGGGAAGGTCTAAAGTTATAATACACTAAAAGGGAGTCATGAATACACACACACACGTAAACACACATGCATACACATACACACACACACACACACACACCAACCAGTCAACAAGCCCTGGGAGAATGTCACACTGCGGCCTGACGCCTTGCCAACATCTCTGCTAATTGCCAACACATAGTTGGGATGCAGAACTCCTGGGCAGGGGCAAAGCGCAGTGGTGCCAAGGCCAGATGGAGCTACCCAAGCAAAAAAGATACCCAAAACATGGCCCCATTCCCAACAAGCCAAAAGGCACAGCATTCCATCGCCAAAGAGCAGAGAAATACCAAAGATATTATACTTTTGTCTAAAGCCAGGATGTTCATTGATGACGTTTCCATTCCACTGGAGAAGCATTTTTTAATGAGGAAGAAGTAATTATGGGAATGTATGAGCATGGCATAGGCTTGGATTCGTAACTGCCTCATACCTAAACCCTTTAGAAGCCCTCATGTAAAGAAACAAAGAGATATGCCGGTCTTAATGATGTGAACATATTTAATAGCAATAAGCTAACAGCCGGGGTAAGAATATATGAAAAGAATGAAAGTATCAACGCAGAATGTCTTCATTAGCCTGGTTTCTCACCCATAGACACTAGGTATTCTCATAGATATTCATAAGCACCAGATGAGGATCTGAGCGATGCAGAGCAGCTACAGATGCCTCCAGTCATTCTTGGCAGCGCTGAATGGAGCACAAAGCAGCGTATGTTGTCGCTGTTCTGGAACGCAGCTCAGCCATCCATCCATACAACAATAACACTTAACTACCCGTAGCCTACCCGATGTGTCGTATATCTGCTATACATTAGTGCAGTGATTATCATTTATGCTTTCATCAGTCGAGACGGGGGGAAGCAGATCTGGCTTCAACCCTAAAGGACCCATAAGGTACCTGCGGTTAACTGCGGCTGGTTAATGGGTTCAGTGGCAATGTAAACGTGTGATGGCGCCGGAGCAGGATGAGGCTGACACTGGCTTGATTGACTGTGACACCTCTATCCCCCAATGTCTCCTGGGGGACGCACTCATTTCCATACATACCATGTTTTGTGTGTGTGATGGGCACACTTGAGGGAGAAGGTATGCCAGCACAAATTAGAGAATCAAAATGAACCATTTTGTAAAAGAAGAAGTCAGGAAGGGAAAGTGGTGGGGCCTTTACGGTTGGATTCCTCTCAATCAACCTCTCAGCTGATTATCCTGGCACTGAGAAGCTAAATGTCATGCAAATTCATCTATAAGACCAGAGAAGGCGCAGGCTCCATCACCAAGTGCCGCGGGTTTTTGCCTGTTAAGGATAGCATGCCGTCTCAGGCAAATGCCTCAGTTAATTAACGCCTTGCCATTAGCGCAACAGCTTTCAAACAAGCAAGATATTTCTGTTGGCCTCCTGTCTGTTTTGTGTGTGACAGGGGGAGAGAGAGAGAGGGAGAGAGAGAGAGGGAGAGAAGGCCTCCTAAATATTCAAAGCCTATTAGATGGGATCCTGTCTACGTGTCTCGTTGTTTCATCTGGTGTTTTTGAAATGCAGATTTTCCCCTTTCCTTTAGTTCTGTCCACCAACTGATTTTAAAGGCAGTAATGGAAGAGACCGTGAATAATTTAGCAACAAGTTCAACCTAATTATTTGAAATGAAATGTGTCAATCTAAATTTGATACACAAATTAAAATGAAACAATGGTGCAATGCTGTGGCAGGCTTAAAATATGGGTGCATTTTTATGTGCCATAGTATTATAAAATTCATTTGCTGTAAGCAAGAAAGTCAGATTACTGTCAATAAGTCAAATATAATGACAAAGAAACAACACCAAACTCATTGTTAAAGCATTATATTTTTATATGGCTCAGTATTGGTGGCATAACACAGTCTAGCTGTCTCTGTTGAGTGCCAGTGAAGGTCTACCAAGGGCCAAGCTAATACGACTTGCTATGTAAGTGACCATTTTGAAATGGCCACCTCTACAGAAGTCATTTCATATTGCCAGCACTGCAAAGCAATTGGCGAACATCTGCGAGGACACAGAGAGATTATTTGCAAGTCAATAAACATTAAAGAAAATCATTATGCTTGGAGTAAATCTGCAGCAGAAGGTTTGCCACTTCTTTGAAACGATCTTGCCCCCCACACAGACATGGACTCACACTGAATGATTCAATAAAAGCACCCTTGTTTTCCTCATAACATTCCCGTTTTCACAGAAGTTGGTGTGAGAGTACGCGTCTGTGTGGGTCTGTGCGTCTGTGTTTGTGTGTGTGGACTGTTTTTTTTTTTTTTTGTTTTTTGTTTTTTTTAATGGCCAGTGCCGTCTTGAAAGGACTGTGAAGGGCTTGACAAAGTAAAAAATGAGGGAAACTAGCTTTGTCGGTCAAAGTAAATGTGTGTATGCATATGGCAACGTATGACCTGTGGATTCATACTGTCAGTTTATGGTCACTGATTCTCCCTGACTGGCTATTCCTGTCCATGGCACTAATGAAAATGCCACAATGCATCATGTTACTTCACTTGTCTGGACCATGAGGAAACCCACTCAGCTGCACATAGTCAGGAGGTCACTCGACTGCAGGTTAGTCAAGTTTAACAGGGTGCACCACAACCGGTGCTGCATTCTGACATGTTCTCCTTCAATCATGCGTGTACAGAGCATGAAAAGTAAATAAATAAATTGTTTTCAGTCAAATGCTTCCTGACCAAGAATATGATATACACTAGTTGCTAAAAAGCAGCATAAAACTCATCTTCATCATTCTTGTAACTCAATTAAAGCCCCCATCATTTTAATATATCGTACATCAAGCTAATATACTGCAATTAGAGTGTGCACAGATTGGCTCCCCTGTATCTTCACCCATTCTCAATCTACACACACACACATACACACATTTAGGGCAGCCATAATGATTCCAAAGCAATATGACAGCAACCTGGCTCTGAAATGTGTAGACACACTGTGGCTGCACACGGTGAATACTAAAGTTGCCTGGCTTGGTTGCTGTCTAAAATCAAAGTCATTTGCAGCTGGGATGACAGTGCCTTGCAATCAAAAGATATTGTGGTGAAAATTTAATACCAGACAATGTGTTCTGCCAATGGGGACACATCCAGACAGCCCAAGCCCTGTTGGACAGGGGTCAATTTCTATTGATCTGAATGACATTGGTGTTGTGCGGTGAGCAGAGATTGTGTGATTTTTACCTGCATCTCTGATGCAAGATAAAGAGGATTGTAAATCGATTCCATTGATGTACCCCCCTCATTTTTTTTTTCTTCTTCATCTCTTCGATTTAGGTTATAGTACAATGGTCTCAATAACCCTGTCTGGGCTTCAACGAGGGTGTCCCACGTCTCAAAGATGACACTTCAATAGCTGTTGAGCTGATAAGAATAACGCGCCGCCGAGCGTTAACACTGTATTGTGGACTCATCCGCAGATAATGCTCTCTGTCTCTGGATGTGATTCTACAAGACAGAGAGCAGAAATGATTCAAAGTGATGATGTCATGTCTGCAGCCTCTGCGAGCTGGTGTCTAAAAAACACAAGGTCAGAGAACAAGCCTCAGACGAAAAACATCCAAAGTATTAAACACCTCTTAAAATGGAGCAGGAGGAATTACACGCCGGATCTCCTCTCATCCTCCTCAGTCTCATTTGTTTATTTCTATGGAGTAATTAGAATAAATGTGTGGTCTCGCTCAGCTTAATATTCATCACTGCAGTTTTTTTTCCTTTTGATTTCCTATGGCCGACCGCTTACTCCTAATGATTTTCAACACTAGTTTACGCCTGTTAGAAGATATTAAGCTCAGAGTGGCCTGCAAAGCCAATTATGTGGAGAGGACTGGTGTTTGTGGTCACAGTCGGTGTTAAAGGTGTCTACTGCCCCCTAGTGTGTAATATCTGTAGTTGCAGCTTGTTAAATCCTGAGGAGAAAACACATCACGTCATTTTCTAACAAGACTTCATATATTTGTTGTGGTGCTTCCAGCATAAATGCAGAGATCTGTGAAAAATTGTGGGTTTTCCTGATGAATTACATCGCCTGACAACACACTTAACACATCAACATCTGACCAAATCTCTCCGAGAGGGCATGAGTTACCTGTTGAAACCAGCAGAGCCATTAGTTTGTCACTTCCAGCACTGACTTCATAAGTCTAGACTGCCTGGAGGCAACAAACAGCCGTTTTCATCTGTTGCTTGTACTGTCATAACCAACAGCAAGAGCAACATCAGAGGAAGCTCTGTTCACCACCGCCGGTACAAGCCATGCATAAAAATCAGCCATATTTACATGACAGAAGTGGTGAAATGTTGATGGAGGGGACAAAAAGGCAGAGAAGGGGAACAGAGGGAGGAAATTAGACTGCACTGCAAAAAAATCTCCATTTTACCAAATCATTTAGTCTAATTTTTAGTGTTTTTTCTTAAAAACAAGTGAAAAAATCATCCAGATCCCACAATGTTTTGGGGAACAAGAATAAATATGTTGAAACAAGGCAGAATAAGGCAGACAATCCTGCTAGTATCAAGAAAATGACACTTGATTCTAGAAAATTCTGGAAACAAGTTGATTAGCATTGGAATCAAGTGGGATTATTTCATCCCACTGGCAGGTTTTTTCACTTGTTTTACAAAAAACATGATTTTAACACTGAATGTGGGACTAAATAGTTGTTATAATTGTTTTTTTGTTTTTTTTAGTGTGGGATTTCCTTCAGCTGGACATGACTATTGAGATCTCTATTAGGCTGCTGATACTCAGTGTGGCTCCAGGTTGGGAACTGCAACTACTTATTAGCTAAATCTTATTGTAACTACAGGCACAGATGCATCCTTAGTTACTTTTGCTATAAAGACATCCTAGCATCTGCACCGTGTCCCTCTGAAGATCTACCCCGTTCTAACAAGCACATTAGCTGCTGGGCGGCCATTGATTGAGCAGGAGAGGCCGTCTAACGTGATTACAGTGCACACCTCACAGTTACTCATCCACAAAATTAGCACTAAATGTCCTGCCAGCATACAAGCCAATTAGATTGGCTGCTGGAGTTACACGATGATGGCACAACAATGGCCCCATATGAGTCAGACGACCTGTCCTAGCTCGATGGTGTTGTGCTATGTTGGCCAAAGGGACAGCTTGGCTATTTGGCTTGCGTTACACCATGGCAGTTGACATGCATTGCTGTAAGCACTGTACACGACTGATAAAGGCTGTTCACCAAAATAAAAAAAGACATGCAGACAAAGACAGACAGGGAAACAGGCAGTACCTCTGTGAGCCAGTTTCTGTAGGAGGATCCTGAGGCGTTGCAGAGCAGAGGGAGAAATATCATATGTGTACAGATCTGCACCGGCCAACTCCTGGCACCTTCCAAACACTCCATCTACAAAATACAAAAACATAAGCATCATTATCTCAGAAGAAAACAGGGAGAATAATTGACTACATATTCACAGGACATATGTGTGTGATCACCAGTGGTGTGCAAGACAGACTGAACAAATTTTACAAGTAAGGAAGATTATTTCTCTCTGTAACGGCGTGCGGCACCTGCAGCTTCTCTGTACTTCTGACTTCCTGTTTTTGGGGAGCTAATAGCTGACATTTTTCCTCTGACAGCACTGCGATAAGCAGCCGTTCATGGCAGGAAGGACTTTATCAGGGACCCTGGTAATCTCCCTATCAGCAGGCCTCCCACCTCACTCAATACGGGTTGCTAGGCAACCCACGCCACAGAGTCCCTATCGGCCCCATAATTCAATGGCTGGTCTAGACTGCTGAAGGATGCTGAGACTCACAGGGTCAGGATGCAGCGTGTAGATGTAACGCTTGGAATATAAATGACCTGCGTTGTCACCTTCTCTCAGCTGGGGAGATAAATCCATGCATCTTGTTGGCTAAAGTCACTAAACGAAAGTCCGCAGCAAAGATGATCTCAGGAGATGAATCAGATGAAGATTCGATCTGAGCCGTCTCCGGTGTGCGAGCTTGTGCAAGTGCGTATTCGTGTGCAATCATGCATACTATTGTGTGTGAGTACGTGTGAAGATGCCTCTGTGATTAGATGGGATCTAATGATGTGAATCAACACTTTGTCATGCACCACAGTATCCAGTTAATTAGCCCCAGGATGTCTGACAATGACAGCAAACATCAATGGCATGACTGATGCTCGCTGACACATTAGACACCTTAGGATACACAAACACTGCTGTCCATTTTATCCAGCAATTTTCTGTCATCTCCTCTCATGCAAATTTTGTTCTGAGTATATAAAAACGTTTGTATAAAGGCATTTGTAGTCTATAATACCAAGGATCTATAACCAGTAAAATCTCTTTGAAAGGCATGCAAGCATTTATGTAATATAACACTTTGACACAGGCGCATTTTGAGCTGCATCTTTGCACCGAAGCTGAAAAAGTGAAATAGTCAATGTTTTTCTATTACTCTATCTACTGTACACATCACTGAGCATCATTTTTCACCTTTGACTAAAATGGAAAAAGAAAAAAATTAATTACAGTGCCGTGTTCTGTGTAAAATTGAGTGGCTGATAATTACAAAGATAATAATGTGATGTCAGACTAGCCATTAAATTGAATTCTTATTCTAGAGGAGAAGCCAGTGTTTTCCTGAGTTCCCCCCCCCAGTCTGTGACCCGTTAAATGACAGCTCTGTACAGGAAAAAGCCAGTGGGAGGTGGTGAATTAGCATAGACAACAGCATACAAAGTTCAGGAGTTATTTTGAGATCTCAAGCAGTACAGAGGAAACCTTCCCACCTACAGACTGACAGATCACATCTGAATCACAACACGTCAACTGTCTCATTACCTATAACTAACCTATCTTTTCTGCCATTGTTGCTGGTGAGACAGTTGGTCCTGTCAGAAATAATAATGCCCCATTTTTAGAATGAGTTTACTTTTATTATGATATATTTTACCCAGATACAATGTACCAACAGGGATTACGTAAGAAATAAAGGGAGGCTGGTGACATAACAAGTGACAGGAAACTGTTAAATGTTTGATGCTGTGCATTCGTCGTTGGTTACCATGGCAATGGCCACCATTAAACATGTTATTTCCCCCTCAGTAGTCAGGGACATTCCCGGTAGCTACCAGACACACAGAATGACAGACAGACCAGCAGACACACGGATGCAAACACACACGATGCTTTTAGAACATTAAAAATAGAATGTCAGAGGTATTTTACAACAAAGGAATCCTGTTTGGTAACCATGACATATGATTGATATATCGAGGTGTGAGAGCTGCATCTCAAGAGAGATGTTGAGCCATCCAGAGCCATATGCATGATAAATCATAAAGTATTGCCCTGTCACTTTGCAGTGTGTATTCACAATGCTGACATTATTAGGACGAGGAATAATAGTGCACCATAGTCGTGAGGCTGGAGAAAACACAGATTTTTTTTTCTCCTGAATTTGACATCTGAAAACAGTGTTTTAATTTCAGGCTTGGACAAGCACAGCATGTATTTGTTAGGTGCGTGGAGAGTTGTCCCCAATCGAAATCACCAAAATGCAGTCCAATCAAACATCAGAGAAAAAATATGTCTAGAATATGTCACACAAAATGGCATCAGGGCGCAAGAACCACAACATAAATGTAAGACATTCACGCCATTTGGGAATGAAGCCAAGTCTGTAATGAACGACAGAACACGGTGATTTTCTAATGATACTCTGTCAAGGTTAAGGAAATATAAAGCGGACAATAAATCAATTTGTGCCGCCTTGCAAGACGAGAGCAACGCTGTCAACGTGATGAACAAAAAGCGACTGCAATGCAAATTAACTTTGATCAGTGGGATCCATAATGCATAAAACAGGCCACGGAACCAATCAATCAATCTTCAGATTTACAATCCTAAAAATCATGTACAGTGCTGACATATTTCACTATAGAATGGATACGCCTCGATAAGTAGCATGTTCACAGGAATAAAGAAAAAGATTTTCAGCCAACAAGGTAAAGAGCTCTAAATCCAGACACCGTCTCTCTCCCCATTGTGACAGGCAGTGCGACATCCGGCTGCTGCTAAAGCTATTTAAACTGTGAAAGCTAATGCTTTAGGATAACAGGAGCAAGCACTAAAGCTGACAGTCAGCAGAGCATTTCTAAAGAACTGTATGTCAGAGGCAGGGAAAATGGACCCAGGAGACAAATTAAGTCGTATTGGAACAGGTGTATTAACTGCACAACTAATGTGTCATGAAAATGAATAGGCCAAATCAATGTGCAGAGATCAGACGCAGTAAGATTCAGACTGCTAACACAGAGGAAGACAGAAACAAAAGCTAATGTGATCAGGATATGATTAGTGAAGTGTTTAAAGTTTGCTCAATGTTTCTTTTTTTTTTCTTTTGACAACTGCGTCCTTGAAGTGAAAATTAGTTTTATGCACACATCATAATCTACATACAAATAAAAAAAAGAGTAAAGATACATCAGAGTCTCAGCGCTACTTGAAAACATATTGCCTGTCCATGAAGGTTGTGGAATACAAATCAGCTCTATTGTTACATTTTTATTTGGGTTTGGGTGAAGAGGTGGATTTGTTTCCCTCTCTCCTTGAATCACATCTCATCACACTTACTTTAAAAGTGCTTGTGCCTTTTGTTTAACCTTAAGTAGATTTTTTTTCTCTCCTTAAATTGTACTATTTCTCTCTTCAGCACTTTTCTATCATGTTTGATCACTGCAGAGAGCCAAGGATATTTACATCTGCCGTCTGGGTGCTGTTACTCTGACCCATGCAGATTGCTTGGGACTGATTGTGTAGTGTCAGTATATCTAATTTAAGAGCTACTAAGATTATTATTCTACAATTGTGCTTATTCTGAGTTGCTCTCTATGTCGTTTAATATCTAAAATACAGACTACAGAGAGGGCATTCGGCCAATATTGGGTCAAGCTGAGGCAAGTTGACCACCAGTCAATAAAAACATTGCTGGTTAAGTGTTTAATAGAAGCCAACTGCTGTCCAGAGGGGCCAATGTAGCTCTTAACCACTGCACTTAAGCTTATCGTACCAGTAAGCCACAGACACCAGAGAGAGCTGCATCACATTAAAACACATTTCCAGTCTCAGGATGATCTCATTTCCTTCTGGAAAAACCCATTTTTGCTCTCCAGTAAAGATCCAGATGAAGATATAAAGACCTTGGGCCCAAAATGTGATATGACAGCGCAAAATCAAAACGAATCATGGCACTTTTTTGAGTGGCGTAATTGCCTTAAGTCACTGGTTGACAAAATGATAACATCTAGAAGCTGCACATACTGAACGATGAGCTGAATTTCCTCCCAAATTAAAAGCATTGCAGTTTGGAGATGAACCCTTCATTTAACAGATCAGTATATCTAATAAATTGAAACAATGCATGGCATTCAACTGTATAAAAGCTCTCACGGCAAAAAAAAAAAAAAAAAAGAATCTCATATTCAATTTTAAAATGTTTTTCTTCAAACAAGATAAAAAAAAATCTGAGAGTGGGATGAGATAATCCCAGTGGTTTCCAATGCTGATCAACTTGTTTCCAGAATTTTCTTGAATCAATCATTTTCTTGATACTAGTCAGCTGATCTGCCTTATTCTGCCTTGTTTGAACATATGTATATTTGACCCCAGAAAAATTCCTTAAACAAATGAAACTGCATTGAAAACTGGCATTTTTTTTTACATTGTTTTAAGAAAAATCAAGATTTAAACATTGAATATGACAAATGATTTGGTAAAACTGAGATTTTTTTTTTTTTGCACTGCTGTTTGAGAAGAGCTCCTCCTAGCAACCCTTCCCCCCCTTCTCCGCCACCTTGCATGGCAACAGTCCTGGTGAGGAAGAGCATGGTTGGCCCAGCCCAGAAAAAACCAGGTTACTCCTTCAGGGACCCTGGGAAGAGTTGAAGTGGCAGACCTAGTTACTCCCACTCATCCTCTGTCTGTGCGGTGGCTGCTACTCATCAGCAGCCCAATGGAGAGTGGCAGGCTGCAGACTGAGGTGCGGAACGGAGACGGTCACGAAGCAACTGAACAAAGCCTCTTTACGTAACTCGGAAAGTTGTAACATTAATCCAGCGTTAGCTCCTTTCTGCCTGTTCTTTACTTATTGAGCACAGAGGCTTTAATGAGATTTCTATGTGAATCCTGCTCAGTGTATTCTGGTTCCTCTATAGGCTCCCAGCCCACTGTGGGTGGGTCTCCTGGGGCCAGTGGGCAGTAAAAGATAAAAGAGACGGTGAGAAGATGAAAAGATGAAAAAAAAAGATGCAAAGACACATAAAATGTTAGAAGGAATGACCATCACCAAAACGTCTGTGTCACATCCTATCTTTGCTTAACAGCCTAATGTAACTTAATATGAAGCCCCCCCACCACCACCCTCCTCCCCACACACACTCATTTCCCAGCCCTGCTCTCTCTGCCTCTGGGTATTTTTCCTTCGAGGTGTCAGCAATTTCCCTCTATTAGGCTACACACAACTCCCCTCTGTACCAAAGCAGTCTGTGTAATTAAAGTCAGTTTTTCATTCCGCTTCTGCACCGTACCCCCATCTCCTGCCCAGTTCCCTCCTGCAGAACTGGGTTAATATGGAAATGAGACTGGAAATCTCCTAACATGCCTCTCTAACATGGTTATAAATACAAAGACTACTGGATGTGGAATTAAAAGATCAAAATAGATATTTTTATTGAGACGGGAAAAAAAATAGTTGTAAGTCCGGGAGTTAGTAGAATAAACAAAGAGGCGTGAAAATGGCAAGCACTCCTTTGCTGGCTTCACCTCATTTGTGAAATTGATTTCATAATGAGTCTGTGGAAAGTAAATGAAGTGAGCAAAACTCAGTCAAACAAAAACAACAAAGCAACCTTTAAGCACAGGCATTTAATCATTATGTTTTTTCAAGGGTGAGGACAAGAACTCCAAATATACACTCAGGGCGACGCGGATCCTTGGCGCACATGCGTGTAAGAACAAAACCACGTCCTGCACGGCGGCCGCTGTGTCGAAACCTTTCCCTGCAAGGGAATATATTAACCTTTCACGATGGCTCTGTCGTGAAGATGATCCTCAATATCGACATTCTATCAATCCCCTTCGAAAGTAAAGCCCGCCGCGTGATTCTGCTGAAGGCCACACAATAATAAGCCTCAAAGTCCCCCCCCCGCCT
>OMKZ01034269.1:0-16669 GCA_900302535.1 Neoniphon sammara | reverse complement strand
GTTTCATCATCCTTTTTTTTTTTTTTTTTTTTTTTCAAAATCTTAAGGAGCAATTTCCAGTAGGGTAATATAAAGTTAGAAAGTTATAAGGTTTCTTGCATAACATACCTTAGTGATGTGATATTTGACGTGCAACATAAGGACCTATGATCCCAAATGTTATTTAACTGTTGCTTGAAGATTGTAAGATGGTCCATCAATTAAATTGTCCCAAGTGACTGACAAGAGAATGTTAAGAATGCTGATTGCCTGGGAAGTATGTCAGTGGACAGTCTCTGAACACCAAAGAGGTGGGCCTCTATTTTATTAGATATGAGCACTTCTTGGAATGTGACCATGATGTATGTTTTGTCTCATATAACCAAGACGCAACAGTGAGCGACATGTGCTCTCAGACCCTTGCAGCGCTTTAGAGTTAGGCAGTTAGATATTATGAGCTTATTTAATTGTTATTATTCATATTGACATGCAATCAGTGTAATTATTTTATTTGTGATAGGGCAGCTCTCTGTGATGCATACTTATTCATATACTAAAATTTCCTGTAGAAGATATATATTAAATAAGAGAAGCATCTTTATCCACTTTTTGATCAAGCTTATGCAACTTTTGGGAACTTTTGGTATTTCCACCATAAATTTGTAACATTGGTCCAACTTCAACCCACTTTGCCTTGATATTTCATAGTGTTTGGAGCTCACTGGCCAAGTACGCATTCAGGAAGTCAATGGCTCTTTCATGGCCTTTGACTGACTCTGAGCTCTGTTCCTCCCCCATCACTTCATCAACATTCATTGCATCTGTAAAACAAAGGTGCAGCCTAACCCGCCTCTCTACCTTTTCGCTTGCTGCCAGTGGAGTTTCGTGGCCTTGCAGTGCCCAGCAGCCTTACCTTGTCAGGTGGCAGGGATTAGAACAGTAATTAGTCGGCTCTTTGGAAAAGTGACAATGGCTGGGTCTGTTCCCACTGCTATCTGCCTTAGGGGATCAGCCCCCTGCCCCCCAGCTAATCCCTCCGCCCTCCCAAAAATCTAAACTTTTCTTCCCCCTCTCTTTGTTCCTGGGACAACAGTGTCTGTCCACCAGGTAAAGTTTGTGTTAATTAGTTTAGACAAGAATCGGGTTATGTGACACATCTATTTTCCTAAAAATTCCGAGCTATATAAATAATTGTAAAATTATCAATACTTTTTCAATCACATCTTCTATGTATCTTAAACGTTGATAACGTTAGCCCAGGCATTTTTTATTCCTATACCCTCAGGCTGTTTGAATAGCATCAAACTTGAGCCCTCCCTCTCCTGCTCGCTTGTTGGTCTTGGTGGGTTTCTATTTGAACAGTGATGGGCTAAGAAGCATGAAAATGGGTCAAGTGGGAAGTTGAGAGGGCTCAAGCCCGCAAGGTGTGAATCTTATTCACAGTATCTATTACTTTGCACCTCATTTATTTTTTTTTTTTCTTTTTAAGCAACAGCCTCTGGTTGGATTCTATTTGCAAGGTTTTCTTTTCATTTACCAAAGAATATCATCTTACATTCATCTTACATGTCTTGTATCATTATGACAATTCTAAGCTGATCACAGAAAAAAAAGATATCTTGAATTCCTCGTTTCACCTCTTAAGAGTGTTGTTTTAGATGATGAAACCTGGCATGCCCTTGCGAGTTCACCCTGATGTCAGATGATGAATGCTTGCAGGCGTAATATGCAAGCAGAAAAGAATTCCTGTTTTTTATCTCACGGGATGCAAAGAGGCAATTTTCTTTCCTTTTATGAAGACTTAACAGCCGACATTTATTGTACTTAAACCTTTTTGAAAAATTTGCAAGATTTTTTTTTTCATTGAGAAAAAAGCTCAAACCGTTCAAGTTGCACTTAAGCTGTGAAAAGGGCTTGTTGGTTGGTTATCAACTATCTGTCAATGTAGTTTGAGCCATATTATGTAAGGAGCTAAAGCTAATAGTGACCCTCGGACCTCTTGTTTCTAGTTATTGTGTGATTAACCTCACAATCTGGGACTATGAGAAAAGAAGGCTTGGTTGATTTAGCTAATAACGAAAATGTAATGCCCTTCTAAGACTGAGCTTTGACTGACCTAGATGAGATTCCTAAGTTTTCCGCTGAGCATGAGGAACAAACAAGAACGGCCTCAGCCAGGTATACAGGCACAGGTCCCACCTTAGTCATTTCACACGCTCCAACTTGTACACAGCTTAAAAAAAAAAAAGAAAAAAGACCTCTGCCTGCTGAAAGTCTCTTGCTATCTGTGGTCTGCACCTGTAAGGTGTCCAGGTTTCCAACTAACCCCCGATATGAAAGTTGCATGCTTGTAATGTATGGTTTGTATCACAGCTGTATCACACCATTACATTTAATTGATTACGTCATGATTCTCATCGTCAAGATAGTTGTCCAACCACAGGTCCAACTAAAGATCTGCTTGTATTAGAGTCAAGACTAGTTGAAATTGTGTGAGAAACCATCAGTCGACTTTTCTCTCATTATCTAATGTAAGGTTACCGAATGTGATGTGAAGTACTCAACATCACCGTGATGGATGAGGTTTTGCAGCCCCCACCCCCCCCTCCGACTAGCGGCGGCACCTGAATAGAATGCTTCACCTGAGGGCGAGTCAGACTTCTCACTTCTTCACCAACACCCACTTCTCGCTTCAGGCTCTTGACTGTGTCTCAGGCCACCACAATAAAGAGGTGTGCGGGGGGTGAGTGGGTGTGTGAGTGGGATGTGTATATAGGGCCCTCCTTTAAGAGGCTGGCCACTTTCCTGTAGTCTCGTACATCACAGGGAATTCACAATGGGCTGAAAAGCACACTGACAACAAATTGCTCCTTGATAAACTCAGCAGAGAGGGTTAGCTGAGGGCAGATGATTCTTGGGGTCATGAGCAGATTCAGCATATTGTGAATTGGAAGGAAGTGTGAGTTAAAATTGGGAGAAGAAGCTGTCGGGATGCATTAACTCATATAAGGTGTGTGCTTCCCTCCCATTCCTCCGCTTTACCTTTTATTCTCCTTATTCCTCCTTACACCACTGAGGTATTTGGACACATTCCGGCCACGCATTCCGCCGGTCAGCCCATACAACGGGGCAGTCCTATTGGGTTACGGCAGCGTTACTTAATAGGTCTGATCTGGGCTCAAAAATGGCATGGCTGTATGCCTGGCTTCCTTATTAAGTTGAAGTACAAAAAAATCTGCACCTTCAACCCATTGCAAGTTAGATGGAAGAGCCAAGACCTTTCACCCACAGTAGAACTCAACCTGCAAATTAAAGGCTTAAACCTTTTGGAGTGAGCTTCAAGCTGTGTGATTTTCGCCCAAATAAAAATCCAAAAGATGAAAGTGGATCCATTGAAGGTGCACTTCACACTGCGCAGACACACTTCATATATCATCACATCATAGAACTTGAGTAGGATGCCACAGTCCTCCCACATGTCCTCCCAGCGCTAGAAATTACCAAAAATGTTGCTCCAAACAGAACATCTGTGACTACATCAAAATAAAAACTTTTATTATATCTGCCTTTCAACTGGGAACATAATTTTGACCTACTCAAAATCATTTTTGATCTCCTTCGTTTTGCATAAGCTCCGTTAATTGCATCCAGATATTAAAACACTTCTCTTTGCCCATCTACAAGTCACCCTGCTGCTTTGACATAAAGCAATTTAGAGAATATATAAAAAGAGCATCCATGTTATTTCCGCTCCCAGTGTGCCACAATGAAATTCAGCCTTTGAACATCCTTCCTGTAACAAATTGTCTCTTGTGCGGCATGCTTTTACTTGTTGTTTTATTTATTCCCTTGTTGAATGGTGTATTGTTAGTCAGAAAGAAGAAAAATAGGCAGCTCACACCCACCTCCTCCTCGCAACCGCAGTTCACCTTCCTCCCCTGCCAGAAAGTGTATTTGTGTGTGTGTTTGTGTGTGTGTTTGTGAGGTCTAGGATAGAGCCTGATTTTTTCACTCCTTCACAATGAAATAGTCCCTTTAACCTCCCTTTACCCCTCCCTCGCCCCATCCCTAAGTCCCAACTTGGATTTATCTCTGCTCCCCTTCACTGAGTCCAAATGGCCATAAGCTCAGTGGCTAAAGTCTAAGTAAGGGGTCAGCAAGCTCTCTCCCTCTCTCTCTCTCTCTCACACACACACACACACACACACTGGTTGGAGTCTCCTTAGTGAGTAGCCACAGCCTGTGTGGAATGCCTCACAGCAGACAATAGCCATGTATCCTCAACTCTCCCACCATCCAGCTGAGACAGAACAGGACTCTGAGAGCGAACCCACCTTCACACTGCAGCTCAAAGGCAACATTCTCACCAGTGTGGACAAAAAAAAAAAAAAGAAAAAAAAGATGGAGTCAGATCTATTCAATTCTTATTTGGCCCACATTCACATTTGGTCCTAGATCTGGTCTATTTGATCTATCTGATATGTTTGTGGTAAAGCAGCCTGAGTCAGACCACACAGATCAGAATTCATGTGTTTTACCTCAGATTCCAGAATGCACAGCACTGTTGTCATCAGTCTGAGTTGGTACACTTCAGAAAAAGATGGAGGACAGCAACATTAATACTCATGTTGATGTGAGATATGGGTTACTTTTCAAACATGAACACTTCAGGCAAAAATATGGAATTAAAAATATAAATATACATATCTAAAAAATAAAAATAAATAGAAGAAGTGTCTTTTTCTAGGCAACATACAGGGAGGTAGTTGGCAGAACTATGTGGCAGCAACTGAAGTCAATGGACACTGCTTTATAGGGCCAAAAATGACAACAGAATTACTCCATACAACTCATGCACTCATGCAGAGACTCTTGAAATACGCAAACTTATAATGAACTCTGCTAAAATCCTGTGTTTACACTGCTATGCTACACATCGGCTAATAATGCACACACTGGAAAAGTTTGTTCTCTTTCCAAGCTGGCGTATCTTCGTTCCCTAGTGCCGATATTTTAAAAATGATTAGTTTGCTTTTCCTGGATGCTGAACTATAACTTTTCTGTGGAGTGGAATGTTGATGCGTGAGGCTTGTTAGTGTGAAGTGTTTTGTATTTCATATAGGTTACATCTTAGAATAGATATGAACAGCCATCCAAAAACTCCGATAAGAGCAGTAATTTGGAATTGAACATGACGTCTTCCAGTGTGATTGCAGCTTAGACCCTGGGGTAAGCAACAGAGACTGTGCATGAGAATGACAAATCAAAATAAATGTACTTGCCTTGTGCAATAAATCACCAGAATCAGTGATGTTGACTTTGGTGTAGGCATGACAGCAGGGTTCACAGTGTATACTGACATATATTGTACAGGGACAACTGGAATTTACATATACAAAGGGGCTGTGTATCATAGAACTAGTAACTAGTTTTATTTTAATTTCTTTTCCATTTTTGTGCTTGTGGGTTCAGTTTTCTTGCCGTGGAGGCCCACTATGGCTGAATGATACACTGATGTATGTTCACTTGTTCAGGTCTGTACTTTTGGGGCTTTGTTTGCCCTCTTTGAGATACGTGGCATCTTTGATGTTTAGGGATGAAAGGATGCAGTCTGCCTATTTTTTTCCCTGCTAGGACAGCTTGTGTAAGTTAAGTGTCCTCCACACCCCTTGAACTACGCATTTTCACGTGGGACTGTCATAAAAGTCAACTTACAAGGGACAGACAGAGGGAGAAGTAAAGAGAGCAGGTATTCAGATGGCCCGGCAGGTATACTCCACCCAGATGTTAAAAGGTAGCATTGTGTCCAGATGACGTATTCTTTCAGAGGTCCACCTGTTTTTCCACTTCAGTCTTTACGTGATTCTTTCATTTGTTTTCACTGTATTTGCTTTTATGTATGATATTCTATAATGGTCCAAGCAGATAAGTTGTAGATGCAGTACTTCACCAAGCTCTTCTCCAGGACAGATGTTTTCTTTGTATCAGAAAATCTATGCGTGTAGGTCAGGTGCACATTTTTTTCCATGCTAACCTGGTATAGTGTCTGTATCATTTTGAAAATTGAATTTGTCAGGATTTTTTTTCTTCAATTCAGAAAACAGCTTTTTCAAAATGTGCACAAAGTGTTGTCAAAGTAATAACAAAATGCATTTGAATGGAAATATTTTCCCCTTATGTTCTTCCAATACAAAAGCTTCACTATGCAGCAACCATCCATGGCTTTTCCATTGACATCACCAACCAATGTAAAGCAATGATTTAGGAAATCCCTGTCTCTGAACATCTGTTAAAATGATTAGGGCCTATGGTAATTAACTTGCCATGTTATATGTCTGGAAGATGACAAATTCTCTCTCTCGCTGTCCTCCTACGCCGTCAGCCGTATTTTTCCTAATGCTTCATGAAGTGTTTCGGATGTGAGTTAAATCACACGTGGTTTTAAAACACCCCCATAATTTCCCTCCCACAAATCCCTCAGAAATCATTTTGCACATGCGTTACCAATTACTTATTCGATTCCTCGACTCACCCACTCTGTAAGTTTGCCGTGCAGAAAGAAGATTCATTATATGGAGCAGTTGGACTGCTTCAAAGAATTAGAGGGAGTTTGCAATGACTTATGCTGGCCTTTGTGATATTCCCATCTCACTCCTGGGGCCTTAGTGTTAAAAGCTGCTTATGCATTCATTTTGTGCTTAGCGACCAAATCCAACCTAAAGTTTTGAGTAAGCATTTCTATGGGTCACAGAGGACGAAAGGCCATAGCGCTTTGGGTTGTTGATGTGCCACTGTTTCCCTGTTTGCCAGTTATGTCGTTTAAAGTTAAGCTACATTTAGATATGGTATTCGACACTTAGCCATTTAACAGAAAACAAATGTGTTTTGCGAGTCACCGCAGCCATGGGTCAGGCCGTGTTGTTTGTGGAGGCTTTAACAGGGAGAAAACTCCAGCCCCCACTGACTGACCATACAAAACCATAGCCTCAAGGCACTACTTTTGCTTGGCTTGCCTGTGCTCCCTCTTTCACATGCAGTGTTTTGGTGTTGCCCAGCCTGAACCAACATGATTGGAATGCCCTTTTTCCCCCCTTTTTTTGTAGAGGGGCTCTTTTGTTCCAGCAGGATCATTTAAATTGGAATGTATTCACTCAAAGAGGTTGAGCTGATTGGCTGTTTGGGGTTTTGATGACAAGATGGACAGTGTTACAGAGGGAATGGGACAATAGTATTGTCAGCCAGAGAAGGTGATCTGTCAAGTCATTTTTTTTTTCAATTCAGTTTTATTGGCATGAATGGTGAACAGCCATTGTTGCCAAAGCAGATCAATCTGTTTTTTTCACTTTGGAGGTTGACTCAGTCCAGTCCTAATATTTTTATTTCCTTTCTATTTCATGTTCTATTATCAAAATCATAGAATCAGGGAGTTTGTGAATGAGTGATCTGGAAATATGAAAATTTTGTACACAGTATGCTTTGCTCTGAAGGTGGTTAGAGCATGTTCCAACAAACAAATAACCTGTCTTAATCCACTGCCCCCCAGTTTTTGTGGCTTGGTTTAGTCTGCCCTGCTTTGAATTTGAGTCATCAGTATTCTAGCATTTCCTAACCACTGCCTTTGCGTGGTTGAATTGTCTTGTCTTGCATGAAAGCTTTCTTCTGCTACAAACAAACAGTTTCTTTGCTTACAGTGGATTATGGAGATGAAGTTCCACAGAGTATGCAAAGCCACAGAATTTCCTCTTTTTTATCCTTGTTCTTTCTCCCTAACGTGCTTCTCAGAACGAGTCTCTTAAACTTAGAGAAAAAAAAAAGTCTCTTTGAAATCCCTTTTTGGGGAAAACTTAAATTACATGGGTAGGCAGTACTTTGGAATATGTATGGCGGATGTTTGGCGGACCCCAGGGCTGTATGCTGAAGTGCTCGCCATTGCGTGCGACTGAAAGATATTTCCCAACAGAAAGTGAGTCATGCTGTGGGTTCAGAGCAGCTGGACCTCTGAAGACCCACTGTGGCGAAGATGGGGTCAGATGGGTTGAATCCCGTCCTGCTCAGTGGACCTCGTGCAACAATATTTTGTATTTGTATTTAAACTTTGTTGTACTTCTTTTTTTTATAAGGTGGGCTCATACGGGTCTGCCATGTCAGATTCAGCAGACTCTTGTAAGCTCAGAAAACTATCGTAAATGAGTCTCGTAAGTATGAGAATTCCACCTGTTCATAAATGAGTGTACCTTCTGAGACTTGTCAGTCACATCCAAGAGAAGCAAGCAAGCTATGTTGCACATGTCACACTCACATTGATTAAATGCACCATTCAAGTTATTTGTCAGTTTGAGGCATAAATGGATTATACAGTAGCCTCAGTAGCTATTTGAATTTAATTAGGATAGGGTAAATATGTTTTTTTTTTTTTTTCTAATGAGGTAATTTTCTTTGGACTCAAGGGTCACTGCATTACAACCAGTCATCATACACATAAATACAAGTAACCTGACAAATAAACCATACCAACCATACAACAAACCACACTGTACATGCACACCTCAACAGTGTCATCAATTACAGCCTATGACAGATTCTTGCATGAGGCCCATTGTGTACTGTAGTACTGTCACATTTTATATTCTGGGTTGCCAATTTTGTTTTCACTGTCCTGGCTCATTACTTTGACTTTGTTCACAAAACCAAAATTAAAAAAAGTGTCTTTTTTTTTGGTTTTTTTTTTGGTCCAAAGGACCAATTCCAGGCACTTTATCCTTAGAAGGTGCAGTAAAGCTTCTGGAAATGACTCCCTTTCATTGGCATGGTCACAGAAGAATGCTTCCCTAACGGCCACGGTCCCAGGACCTTTTGAAGTTTAAACACATGCTTTACTGTTGAGTCTCATTTTGGGATTAAGAGGCTGAGGAAGTGGCCTGGTTGATTTTGCTGGAATGACCCAATGATTTGTACAGTCCAAAGCTTATTTCCTTGTCGTTTAACATCAGGTAGACACAAAGGTTTGTGTAGATACAAGTGAGTGGACACACACATTCACACACTTACACACACACACTTTTGCACTTTTGACATTACCACCAGAGAGGGGGTAGAAGTGTTAAAATAGACAAACTTTTCTGCACTGTTATTATTTGTCAGAAGTCAGAAGCTACCACTTCTTCAGTTTAAATCTCATTCGATTTAAAGCTCAGTGTAGCCGGTCCCAGGATAAGATTGTTGTTTCATGTAATTCTCTTTGAATGCTTCCATATTTTATTCGCATGTTCTAGCTCTCTAAACCTGAACCAATTACAGAGAAAACACACTTTCCAGTGTAAACATCCTCATAAAGAAGGTATAAATGTTTGTAAAGGTATAAATGTTTACAAAATCCTTCATGCACACAAACGCCAGTCCCTGCTGTTATTGGTTGTCTGGAAATGGACCCGTCTGGACTTTCCCTCCATCTGTTAGCAAGTAGAAAGTTCTGATTTACCTCTGCCTGTCCTGACTCATGCGTCTCAACCACGCAGCAAACTTTTATCCATTTTGGCATGAGTCACTGAAAGGAATTAAACAGCGTCTGAGACTCTGAGACTGGGATTCTGTCCTAAGTGAAACCAAACTGCTTTGTTTTGATTCGTTGCAGCACCTGTTGCATATACTGGTTTATAACCATATATTCTGAGCTATATGGGCAAACTTGACTTAGACTTTTGACAGCAGTCATTTTGTGCATGAGCGTGCATGTGTATACTGTATATAACAAGGTAACTCTGCGAACCAGACCAAAGAGCCTTGACTCATGTAATGGTGCACAAACCACCAGACAACTGTAAGCAACCATAAAAGATTCTTTCAGTCCCTGCAAGGCAGGAAAAATGCAACGCTTTTGTAAATGCATGTCTCAACGCATCAGCTTCTGCTCAATCCATTTCCTGGCAAGGTGAGGATGGTCGGTTTGTTTTGAAGCCACATCTACCTTGTGACATGCCTGCTTTATTATATGGGTGGGAAACATTACAGAAGACACCATTCACAACCGTGACAGCCAAAATCTTACCATGTGTGTGACAGCAGACAAGCATGGCCTAAATGATGTGGGCAGACAGCACAATTAACCATTTTGAGGAGAACCATTACAGAAGTTGGAACATAAAATCAGATACCACATCAAAGAGAGCTTGGCAACAAAAATGTGATTTTTTTGGATTGTTATCATGTTAATGAGCCCATTCATGGTGTGCTGAACAAAGTGAGACCACGTAGAAACACACACTCTTTCCCCTATTCACACATGTGGGCTTATTCTTTCAGCATGGGGGACCTTTTTCAGTCATCCATCTTCCTTAGTGCCTTTAAAGGCCCTGACAGTTTCAACAGCCCCTTCCACCTGTATTAAAAGACATCTAATTTCCTGCTTCAGCTGTAATGCTGATAAAGGGCACCAGCTGAGGCAAAGGTGGGGGCTATGAATGGTATTCTACACCTTAGGCTTTTTTTTTTTGAGTCTGGAAGTTACAAATTTGGTTAAGTTAAATCGTATTGTCAGATTGTGTTAGCAGCTCACAGTTCATACAGTCAAGCACCGGATGTAGGAGGCTTTTAGAATGTACACACAAAGATTAAGCTATTGTAGACAAGTTTAAAATATAGATTTAGTTTTGTTTTGTTTTTTTTACAGCATACGATTTATAAGTGCACTTAATACTATATCTTAGTGCGTGTGTTTTGCCGAGTTTCCCTCCGGATATGTTGCCATTTCTCTTAGATTATGCTACACAGACATTCTCACAGCCCACATTCTTCTTGCTGTTGCTCATCTGGGAAAGGATAGTGTAAAAACAACAAGCATTCATGCAAAATAAATATGTACACGAACAGATCCTCAGGGGACAAACACGCAGTATATATCAGCACAAAGTAACGGATATGGCATTTTTGCAAGAAAACAGCAAGGTCAAGGGCTTATTTAAAAAGATGTCAGTTCTGTTTTCCATTCCTGAAGCAGTCACTTGCAGATGTCTCTCAAAGACATATCTGGATCATTTGTTCTTTTTCTGCCCATCCGGTTATGGATACTAATCCTCAAAGTCAACACTCCTAACACTAGACTTCCGATCTCCAATCGTTTCATCCTTTTGGGAAGTGAGACTGACAGAGTTGTCATCATCGGCTTGCCAGCTTTTCCGTCAAACACAGCAAGGTAGCTGATCATTTGGCAACCTCATCTAACAACCCTCTTTTTGAGTGTTGATGTGCTACAAAGCCTATTAAATAACTATATTTGGGCTCACTGATCATATTTCCCTACTGCCTCAATCATTCAGTCTCCAAGTCGTGGAAGATTCAGCTTTATTGACAGCAACTTAATTGCTATTCAACACTGCATCATTTTGAATTGAATATGCATGCAGTAAAACATGGTTTTGGATGGAATGTGACATTTTTATGATGTGACGAAAGACAGTCTTGGCATTTGGCCTCACATTGGCCCCTTGGCCTCATCGTCATGTGTTACATGTTTCAAGAAGGAAAAGTCCAGACTCGTTGGAATCTTCTGGACATAAGTCCTCTCCTGTTTCCTTTTGTCACACAGCAAAAACGCTGCTATGTGCAACATCTCCACCTTCAGTCTTACCTTAATTGGTGTTTATCAAAGATAAAAAAAAAGAAAAAAGAAATCTGTTCCCTCTTTTATTTGCTCAAGTGAGGTCAGTTTCAAGTTATAGTTGCTGCAGTGTCAGAGGTCTGGATCTGTCGTGGTTGGTAACAATTATTAGATTTAGGAGAGACAAATGACCAGAGGAACAGGACCAAGCAATGGCATGAAAACTGCAGCTTATTAATAAATTGAACCAAAAGCTGAAACATGAATCACTCAACATGAATCACACTGTAGAGATAGCATCAAGTGGTTGAACTATTTGCCCTTAACTAGACTCTTAACAGTTTGATGAGATACCTTCACTTTACAGAGGTTGCTTTTTGAGGTTTGCTTGCCTCTGTCCTGTTTTGAGCTCAGTTTAATCAAGTTTATTTTACACTTATGGCCTAGAGGATGAAGGTTAATTCTCTGGGAACTACTAAGTGTTATTAGTCATGAACCACTGGCCACTGAGCAGCTCCACTGGAGCAGTTAGAGGTTAACTGCCTTGCTCAAAGGCACTTTCGTGGTAGTTGCTGAAAGGGGGGGAGTGCCACTCATTAATTTTTCCAACCTAGATTGTCCCATCTGGTTTTGGGAGTCAAACTGTTGACCTTTCAGTCAAAAGCCCCAATTCCCTAACCTGTGGCCACCTGTTGCCTGCAAATGACTGTTCTCCAGCAGAAAGAAAAGAAGAAAAAAAATCCTACAAACACTGTTGGAATCATATTTTTCTCCCATATTGAGTATTAACTGTAGCGTGTTTCATGTCTCCGCTTTGCTTCCAGACCTATGTTTTCAGTTGTAATTAATATGTTCAAGCTCAAGTCACAGTTCCCCAAAGAGTCCAGGTCCACACAATTTGTAGTAAATATGTAGCTAACCTAAATTCTCCAGCATGGCTTTAACTCTGTGACCCTCCAGCCGTGCCCGTAGTAGACAAGCAGAGTGTCTGGATTCCAGGTGTGGGAGAGTCACTGTCCATTCCTTTCAGGTCTGGGAGGCAGGTAAATGATTTGTAAGACCAGCATGACTCCTGTGACTCAAAGAGTTGCCAGACCAACCTTTAAACAAGAATTCATTTTAGGCGATGTGCACAGTTAAATACTGGTTAATTATTTATATTTACAGTTTTTAAAAAATATATAGATAAATAAGTAATAAGTATAGATTTCGAGGCCATGGATTAGTAGAGTTTGGTGTTGGGTTTTGAGATCAGCCTCCCTAAAGCCAGTATGGTACTTCTTGTCATTAAGGTTTCTGAAATTGTAATTTAAAATGTGATTCAAAGATTTTGTGTGGTGTTACACATAGCGTTAACTTTACTTTGGACTGTAGTGAGGTCAGTGTCTTTCCACGGCCCATCATAACCCTTGCTGTGATTTAGTCTCCCTCTATTGATGAGAACAGTCAACTGCATCAGTGTAAATGATTCAGCTGGTTCTTTTCTTCTTTGGCAAGCACTTGGAGTTTGCGTAGATGCTGTGTACATTCTGGCACAGAGGGGAAATATGATTTGGATATCTTCTCATGATAGAAAAAGAGGTTTATCTTGGCAGGGAGTTAATTCTGTAATCTATCTTAATACTGTATCTCTAGGCAACGTATCTCATGCAACATTACATGTCAAAGAAACGAGGCCTTCAAGGACTTGCTAGTCAAGTATCATCATTCAGGAAACATAATAAGTGAGAACACATGTTTGTGGTTTTCTTTGTGCTGTGAGATCAACAGTGCAGGTGTGTTGAGAGTTTTGCCACAGGCTTGGCCACCAGGTTTGTGGATCTGATGAAAATAAACACGTTATAATTGATTTATTGTCTCAACAAGCGCCTTATTAAAGAGGGTTTTTGTTCAGCACTGTTATTCCCCATTACATCCCAATACACACAAACAGGCTCAGGCACACACATAGATACACTGCACACATATATACACATGGTTAAAACCCCACTTCTCGTAGCTTATTTGTATGAGAGGAGGACTTGGTGATGTCACACTGTCCTTTAGGAAAAGTTACTGTTGTCCTTTTTTTTTTTCCAGTCTTCCTTCCTTTCCCTGAACATCACAACCGCCTGCTTTATCTGCCAGGGGTTGCTGGTCTGTTAGCTGTTGACAGGCCTTATGGACATAATGGGCCTGTTTGATTTTCCACAGGTGGCTTTTTGTTTGGAGAGTATCCCCACCTGTATAGTAAAGTTTGCTTTTTGTCATTTGTACCAGTGAGGATATGGGCTAACATGCTAAAAACAGGTCATATTGGCAGTCATTATAAACTAGTAAACTTTAATCATGTCAAAAAGAAATAAAAAAAATAAAAAAAATAAAAGGGGTGGGGGGTGGGGGCTTCCAAAGTGACACAAAATATCATTAAAATATATTGGAAGTAGCCAACTTATACAGTGTCACATTGGAAGCATCAAACATAAAAAAAATAAACAACAGCACATCAGGAGAGCAGGTCAACATAGATTAGCCATCTGTGTAGTATATAGTATATCTATAGTAAAATATGTTCACATCTTGTTCTTGATCTGTACTAATAGTTGTGGTTCAACTGAGCAGGGATGAACATGTTTAACTGTGATGCAGATGAGGATCAGTTGTCCTCAGTCATCCGTCTTGTGATTAATTTTTTCTGCATGTTGATATTCATCAGTTTCAACAATTCAAAACAGAAAATGAATGAAGGTGGTTTGTAGTCTGTGTGTGATAAAGATCAGCCTATCAGCCTGTTGGGTATTTTACTCTACCTAGTTGCAGTTCACCTGTTGGACAGTAGAGGGAGCTGTTTGCACACAGCTACAGCCTTCCACTCTGTCATGAGAGCTTATAGCAAGTACCACACAACATATTAACACAAGTTCTAACACCTTTTTTACCCATACTGACATACAATAAAATGCCCACCACAAACTGACTGTCAAACCGGCATAATAACATGTTAGCTATACTTTCTGCATCTGCAGTTTGTTTTTTTTTTCCCTGTCGGCTTTTTCTATGATTAATTGTATCCATCCCAGCATGCCAGTGCTGAAAACACACGCACACAGGGATTAAGTCCACAGGAGCTGTCATGGGAAGATTTTGCACCCTGAGGGCTCTGCAGAACAGTGGAAACATTTTACCTCCTACACCACTATTAGAATACAACTCCTAACATCTTTTATAGACTTCCACAATGTCGTCATTGTGCTGTAAACCAGCCTCAAAATGTCTGGCAGTCAGCAGTTGGGGCATGTGTAAAAGTTGCTCTGTCATTGACATCCCATGCTGTACACTGCTAGAAGTGAAGTCGTGTTGCAGTGTCTGTCATTAACTGAGGTAACGCCTACCAGGCAAGGTGGACCAATTACAGTACGCAGGAGTTTCCGGATGTTTTGACTTGACACTGTACTAATTAGCCGTAGTCATTACAGGTACAGGTAGTATCCAAGTAGTCATTTGGAGTGGCAACAACATGGCTATTAAAGGAAAAGGCTGGTAGTTTTCAATTCCAATAGAGCATTGCTAATGAATAGTGCAGGTTGTGCAGCAGGTTATAATTTAAGTTCAAAGTGTATTCACATTCAAATGATAAAACAGAATTAACGTGTGCAAAATTCCCCCTCATATTTGGAATTGCTAAATTTCGCTGGTGCATAAGTAGCAGTTACAAAAACATAAATGACAGTTTCACCTGTTCCATAGACAAGCAAAGAGTCATTGGACTGTTGTTAGAAAATAAAGGAGCTGACCAGGATAGTTGTCAGCTGTTTTTTTTTTTTTTTCTTGGGGTTTTGAACTAAATTAAGTCCAATGCAATAGGAGAAGCAATAGCATGGGTTAAAAAAAAAAATAATAATAGCACTTATTTGATGCATTAAATGGGACAAAATATGTGTTTCATTTTTCTCTCTTATAAGCCCCCAACCCTCCACCCCCTACCCATACTGTAACTATGGTTTGGGCACCACAGGCAACATATTCTCCTGTTGTTATGGAATGTGTCTTGTGCAGGGTGAGAGCCAAGCAGTTTCTGCTTGCCTGAGCAGGACTGTGAGGAACCCTGCAGGGCCCCGTCTGTCTGTCTGTTTCTATAGGATAGTGAATTGCTCAGCGAAGGTGCCTGAAAGACACAGCCCAGCAGTGAAAATCCCTTTAAAGGGGCAATAAGTAAAAAATTTACTGCCCCTCTGCACAAAATGACCATGCTCTGTCTGTGGGGGTTGATAGGCTTGATGATCAGTACCATTGACTCAGCGATTATTTCACCACGTATTGAGATGTCTGGCTTTGTGCTTCATACTTTATTATGGAACAAAAACTCTTTTTAAGACAGCCATCATCCTCAGGTATGAAGTCTAGATCTCCATAAACAATGCATGGGATAATAATTCAGAATCAGTCTAAGTGTTGTCAGTTCTCAACCAGAAAACACAAAAAGCCTAGTATAGACTTGTGCCACCATTTGTACTTTGACAGTATGAGGGAAACAGGCATTTGTCATATTCAATGTAGGCTGCATTTGTCTTAAAGTTCTGTTACACCACTGTCCTGATCATCCTGGACCCTGGTGGCCTGTGGTGAATGTCGGTATCTGTGAGAGACAAGCCCCCCTTTTCCTCTTAATCTGATAGATGTCACCTTCTGACCTCCATGCTGTTAGCCAACCCCCCACCTACCTCTCTTTCTTCCTCTCACACACATTCACTGACATACATTCTTTGTTAGGAGGCCTTTGTGTCTTCATTCAGACATGCAGGGTTCAGTGTTGTATAGCAGTATATCGTAATATAGTGTAATGTAATGTATTATGTTTTGGTGCACAATTTGCCATCTGCTGGTGCAATGTAGAATTACAACCTTTGTTGCCAAGGACAGTCCAAATTTACATCAATGCTGGAAAGAAAAAATCAAGAAGAAAACATTGCAGTATCCAGTGTGTATTATGCCTTAGATTTTTCAGAGTAATACCAGAGAAGTTTATGGCACCAGTGCATTAAAATCTGCAGTGTTTCACACTATAATGCAAGGTTATGTTTGCACTCAATTAAGACATGCTGAGGAGCTTAGTTTAGA
>OMKZ01034268.1:0-12391 GCA_900302535.1 Neoniphon sammara | reverse complement strand
CGCCGCCGCTGCTGAGGTACTCCTGCTGCTGCTGTGTGTGCGTGTTTTATGTTTACTTGGCAGATTTCTCCACGTTATTACGAGGCGATTATCTAATCCTGGAGTGCCTGAGTCGATGCTGAACGTGCTTGCGGAGAACGTTCCCAACTTGTCTCGGAGAAAACAAAACTTCTCCAAAATCTGAGAGGAGAGAAGTACAGTTTTGAGATGTGCGCTTGATGCAGCGCGATCGAGGAAGGAGACGACAGCTTTATCATTTTTCCCGGCTGGTTCAGTCGTCTCTGATTATAGACTGATGTGTGCCGCTTGGACGCGATGTGGCGTTTTCGCAGAGAATCTTGGAGGCTCTGCGTTCGTTCTTGTCGGCCAAGTCACCGTCAGACGCATCTTTGGTTGGCAAGTAAACTTCTGCTGGGATCTTGATGCGTCTTCGATATGGGACACGAGAGCGCGTTCAGAAAGACACATGGTTATTATGCTGTTGTGAAAAGAGCTTTTTAAAGTGAAAATTACCCTGAATTAGCAGCTGAATGACTGTCAGTTTGGCACATGTCAACCTTCCTGGTTTCCATAAAGAAAAAATACATGGACAAACAGTTTGGTAATAATATAAAACAGTTTCGGAAAGATCAACTGCAGATTTTACATGATTTTTTTAGACCCTCGTCCTCTCACATGTTCTGATATTTGTCGCCGTCAAGACAAATATTCATCTGGTACAGGCAAACAAACTATCTTGTGTGACTCACGCTCACTCAACACTAAAAGCATCTTCTCGACAAATGATGGTCTGGAAATAGATTTTTGAAATGGAAACTGTTTAGAAACCCTGAGTGGTGTCTTCACTTGGACAGAAAAAAATAAATACCCTCAGTTTCTCTGCTCAGAGTTTTCTGCCGCTTCTCCGTTGCAGAGCAGTCTGTTAGTCTTGGTATTGAGTAATATTTCTCTCCGCTCGCTATGTCAGCCCTCTGTCATCACAAGACATACTTATCTCACGTTGTACAGTATTCATTTTTAGATGTGCAGTCAAAGTGGATCATGCCTCATTTAACACTTTTAGTCGTTTTTTCAAGCCTTAGAATCAGCACTGGGTTGGTAGACGGAGGAGACCAAGGTGAAGCCAGGTGTTTTTCTGTGTTGGGAAGTGATTATCACCTGCTCAGTTGTGCCGAAAGGTTGTAAACTGGCTGAGAAAGTCGCACGCTCGGGATGAATTAAATATCTAGGCATAAATAAAGACCAAACTGGTAGCTGTTGGAGACTGAAGACTGATCTTTTCAGGATACACAATGCACTCCACTTTTAAATTACACATGGCCTTCTTCCCTGTTAGCAACCTTTAAACTACAAATGCTTCGCATCCCTATTGAAGGCTTAGCTGATGAAGATATATGGTTGGTTTGATGACTGCTGACAGAATATACTTAGTGTAAGTCTCTTTGGACAAAAGCGTCTGCTAAATTACATCGTGCAATGAATGAAATTCTTTACTTTGTCCCATAAAATCTATTCCAAACATACAAAATATTGGGATAATGGTCCCAATGTTGAGTTGCACCCTCTTGTGCAGGATATGCGTGGTCCATGGTGATCTGAGATCCTCTTTTTATTAATTTTTGTTTTATTTAGTCTCTATCTTTGCTGCCAAGCACTCACTTCTGTGGTATTTCTGCACTGCACTTCCCAGAAATCACCTATCAATCAAACAGTGTGGGCAGGACTTAGATTTTCCTGTTGATGTAGTTGGAGTTTCTTTTTTCCTTTTTCCTTTTACCTTGTAGTTCTTTTAGTAAGTTCATGAACTGGACAGAGGATAAATTGCAATGTTACACCAGGAGATGCAAATGGAAATATCATGGATTTGTTGTAACATGGGAGATCTGTAAGGGTAAATTGGTTTCACAGAGAGAATTATTAGGTTTTACTGATGATCTTGGTGCAGTATTGGGCTCTGTAGGAGGTCTGTTTGGAGATTTCTGTTGCATTCACGTTCACACAGGTGCAACTTGGTGGTTTTCTTCCAGCATCTTAGAAACATGGGGGTGTTTAGAGCAGCTGTCTGTCTGAAACCTGCTCAGACTGTTTAGCTGTGAAAACCTGACGCTGATGGGGGAAGTGCTCAGCCAAGATGTTTGTTTATTTATTTATTTTTTTAAATTGATGATCGTTTTTCACCATTATCAACTGTTTTTTTCCCAAACTCACGCCAAAGATCTCTAAATAGGAACCCATTTGGCAAAAGGCCGCCTTCTGAAATCAAGGCTGCACGATTATAGCTAAACAGTCATGCCAGATACTTTTCTGTCCAATAGTGGGTTTTTACTTGTGATGATTTGAGAAACAGTTTATTTTACTGCACTTGAGGCTTTGTATTTAAACATTTTCAACCACAGCGGGCATTGTAAATATAATTAAAAGTTTCAGTATTGCTGATATTTGAGGATTTTGGTTAAAACAATTGTTATATACAACTGTACATGATTGATTGCACAGATGTTAGTGTATGTAAAATATATTCGCTTTCATGGAAACTTGATCTCAATCTTGTTAACTTGTTGAGGGTAGCGCTCATTCACAACTGTGCCGAGTTACAAAAACAAAACAAACATCAAATCAAAAGCAACTGCGTCCAAATGAAACCACATTCATTATCAAACACTTGAAATGCTGCAGGGTTACCGCAGTATCAGGCTTCACCGTAATCCAGGCTTGGCTGTAATCTTTTCCATGTGTGAGTGGCATTAGATTAAAAAGCATTTTTTTTCCTAATTCAGAGCTAACACAAAGTATGCAGAGCTCCACCCGACAACCTTTTTAAATTTCATGTTTGCCCCACTGAACCAGACAATAAGGAGCTTTCTCTGATACTGTGAAAAGACGAGTCTGTGACGAAGGAATTAAAGGGGAAATTATTGATCTTGTTACTCCTGATTATTAGTGTTTGGGTCATAGAAACCGTTCCCTCTTAAATTCCACACTACACTCTGGGTTTTCTTTACCAAACACCTAATAGGACTGACTGTCAGCAGGGGAGAGTTTGATGTTTTCACCCAGTAGTGCAGAGGAAGAAGGCTGCGTTGGCTTCAGGGTTTTATTAGAGAAACAGGAAATAGGGATGTTAATGATTAACTGGTTTGCCATTAACAGCTAATAAGAAGTCTAACTGATTAATCATGTTGGTCAAGTGGTTAATTTCACATGTAGAAGTTTTGTACTTTGGCCAATATTTAAATCAAACATACGAGGCCACCAGTACTTTAAAACCAGTCAGTGACTATATGAACCAGCGAAGCAGAGGTCAGCCTGTGACCATTTTTATTGACGAGGTTGAGAATGCATGTTGTAAGGCGTGCGATGCTTTGTCAAAATTGTGCAGCAGCACAATGCAGTATAGCTTGAAGCATCCACAACATCTGTCAGACGATGGAAGACGATCCATCGTCGTGTTCGTGTTTTCGGTAAGAATCTGTGATGCGAGGAGGTCTGAGGAGATAACGTAAAGAGTGTGTTTGAAGATAGAAAAAAAATATGATGCCGGTTAGTGCGGTTGACAGCGAAGGCGTTCAGAGTTTCAAGGGCTGGTGAGTTGCGTTGAACCACAATATTTGAATTTTTGAATGGGTCGTAGTGAACTTAGTCCATGGGTTCATTTAGGCTTACTGGTTAATGTTTCGATTCTTAATGAGAAATGTCCATCCATACAGTCAAATAAGTGCAGAGGGGAAGTCGACAATGATCAAGGGCGCTTAACTCGTGAAGAAAAATAAAAATGCATTGGTTTTTCTTGTCTAATTCCTAGCAAAGCCATTTTTGCACGCCGTCTGATTGTGTTTCTCCCCTCCCTCCCTGCAGATACTTGGAGAAGTATGAGAAGGTCCACCACTTCGGCGAGGACGATGAGGAAGTGCAGCCGGGGAATCCCAAAGCCTCTCTTCCAATCGGTGCAATTCCCTGCTCTTATAACTACCAGCAACACACTGTATCAGGTAGGCAGAGGCTGTGTCGCCTGTTACTCAGTTACTCACAGTTTCTCGCTCTGACTCATGAGTTCAGCAGCAGTCGCGCTCGCTCTCTCACTTAATATTTCACTGTCTCGCAAGTTCATTCTTTGTTTCTGTCCTGGTCGCTTCAGTGCCGGCGAGACTGACACTGTTTTCGTTGACACGCTCGTTTTCTCTCTCTCTCTCTCTCTCTGCTTTCTGCCTCACCCCCCCAGTCTCTCATTTTCTTCTCTAATTCCTCCCTTCTCTCTCTTTTCTCTTCCTCTCTTAGTCCCTTTGCCTTTGCACGAACACTTAATCACCGCATAGATGCGATTAAACCAAAGCATCATTTCATTATGGCTTTGTTTTGTGTGCGAGATGCATGGGAAGCAGGTCAGCCTGCAGGCCCGTGCATGGAAATTTGCACCGACAGTAGCTGGGCCGTTTAGTAATTTTCTGGTCCTTTTTATATTTTAATTATTTCGCAGGAAGGCAATGTGACAACAGATTCCACTTTAGATTAAATTAAAGACAGCTTACATGTCTTGTTTTGGTGTCATATAAATGTTGGGATTGTATCGTGTCCAGGAGATGCCGATCTGTTTGTGTTGTCGCATTTTCCCAGTTACCACAGACTTAAACTTCAACTATTAGAAACTCCATGGCAGTGTTAAGAAAACAAGTCACATTGATTAATCCGGCCACGTTTGATTCCTCCATTGTGAAGTGCTGCCTTATCTAGCCCTCGGTGAATCAGTGCACGGTGCAGCTGGCAGGTATGACTGACTAAACAGAGTCCAGGCTGCTATCAGGATGAGTCTCTTCATACCGTTCATACCAGCAGAAACATCTGCAAGGAGCCATTCATGAGCCTGAAAATGGAGCAGATTGGATGTGAGAGCTTGCCGCTGAATGAATTCCCACATTGTAGAATTGAGATGTTTTTTGTTTTTTATTTTTTATCTGCTGTATATCCTGTGCTTTACCTTCTGGTTGCCTGTAGCACATCAGCTTTGAAAGTCTGCTAAAAAGCCTTGTCTGAATCTTAAATCACGATGACTTAGCTTTGTGTTTTGCGCACAAAAACTGATTTATATTCATTAAGTTCTGCCAGGGATGCCCTTGAACAGCATGTAACACCAAATGCTGACCCTGTCCTCTATTTCAGGCCATTTCAGTTGATTATATCTGTCTAATAGTGATTATTTTCCCCCCAGAAAGCTTTTATTTTAAAGATTAGAGATTTCATAACTCATGCCACGACCCCTCAAGATGCTCCAACCCACCTGGTTTGAAAAGCGCTGCTAAAGCTGATTTCTCTGCCTGTTGTCCAGCACATGCGTTTGCTTTTATTACAGTGACTCATGTAACTCAGCCCTCAACCCTGCTAAGCACTGCTGTGTGTGAACCAAGGCTGTCAAGCCTGTGTTTGCGGTAATTGTTGGAGCCTTTTAAAAAAAATACTCGGTCTGCCTCGTTTGGAAATCAGGATTGAAAAATCATTTTCAACCCAAGGAAACTTAGATGAAGAAAGAAACAACCTTTTAGATGTCTCATCATAATTCAAAGAAATACTTTGTGCAGCTCGCCTAATCAATATGTTATCTTTATTGTCAAACGCTATCAGAAGCTGTTTATTAGCTTCAGTGTTTGACCACCAAGCTGCTGACATATCGACTGTGCTTACAGACGTTACTGATGAAAGGAAGAGCAGCACTAGTTTGTTTCCCTCCACCTCAGCTCTTCTGTTAGTCTGAGTCACCAAATTTTTTTTCCAGTCACGGACTTCCTGGTCTCACCGTTCACCCTCAAACCAGCTGAGATGATCAACTGCTTTTATTCCAAAACAAAACCAAGGTGGGAAAAGGCACCAGACACCATATTGTAAATTTTGTCTGTGGCTTTAAAGTTTTTCTCTTTTACAAGTCAAAGGCAAACAGCCATTGTCTGCAGTGTTTTTTTCCCCATCAATAAAAATCAAATTAATATATTTGACTGATAAAGCGATGGAAGTGGGTTCAGTATCCAGCTGCATTTGCGTCCAACAGATGATTTAGTTTACTTCCATGAACAAAATGCTACAAGATAAATCTCGCCACCACCTGCATGTTGTTGTTTTTTTTTTGTTTGTTTTTTGTTTTTTGCTTTAGTCAGATGTATAATACTTCAGTTGGATGTAAACTTTGTCCCTTCACTGTTTTTGTTAGGTATGCACTGATACCACTTTCAGTTCGAGTCTCGATCTGATCTATTACAAATAGTGATGCTTGGACTGTTTTGGGGTCATTGCACAGTTATAAAGTCCTTCCTTTTCCCACCATTTGAGAAATACAGGCTTCTGTGTGCCAAAAATGGAGAAAATCATTATTTCTTACATTTTATTCAGGGCTTTTGGCATCAGATATTAGCCAAAGTTAAAAAAAATCTCCAAAATGATCCTCTGTTTTAGTCCATTATTGGCACCAGTACTTCCCTAATTTCTGTTTAATAAAGATGACAACTTCACATTGTTGTTTTCTGAAAGCGTGTTGTGGTTGTTTTTAGTCAATTTTTTTTTTTGTTGAGAATTGATGGTTGGAAATGGTGAACTAAAACTGTTAGGAGGAGGAACCACTGGGATGCTCATGTTGAATTAGAGCAAAGTTTGACATCAACAAGCAAATTGTCTTTTTTTTTTTGGCAGGTCTCAGTTGGTTAAAATACAACATGATGTGAGTGACCTTTTTAAGACTGACTCTCCTTGTACGCAGGTTTTTAATTAAAATTTAACAGTCATTCATACCATAATCTAGCTGGAAAACCGGGCTGTAATCGGGCCGTGTCGGCTCGGCGGTCTCAAATGATGGTTAATTAATCAACAACTGGCCTGGAAATCTCTTGCTGAGCGCCGGACTAATCTGCCCCGTTGTTTCATCCCGACAAGTTTTTTTGGTCGTAGGCCTACAACAACTTTTAATTCGCCTGCGCTCACACGGCTCTCTGTCAGACAGGATGTCGAACATGAATCCCCTACAACCCCGCGCGGCGCTGCCTCGCTGCAGGTGCTGGAGGCAGACCGAGGCAGAGACAGGCAGGTTTTTCTGAATGGAGCCGCTGATGCTGTTAACGGCAGCGAGGCTGAATTACGTTTGCCTACACAAGCCTTTTCACCATGGAAATCAGATTCACACAGCAAGGTAGCTCTTACCGTCATGATTGGTTTGCAGAGGCAGCAGTCAACAAAGACATCTGCTTCAAAATGAGAAATTCTGTGTGTGTGTGTGTGTGTGTGTGTGTGTGTGTGTGTGGAGAAGTGGCAACTTTTTCTACAAGATGACTGATATCAGAAAATCAGACCAAATGATAGTACTTCTTCAAAGGATGGCAGGATTACTTGGTTGACAAAAATGATAGCACTTTCACTCGCTGGATCATCTGCATCTCCAAGCCGCTGAACGATAACATTTAACTTGTGATTCTTGTCCGATAAAAGGGGGTCTGCCGTTTAGGATTAGAAGTCTTGAATTGTAAAAAAAGCTCCATCACCCAGATTGAGACAATTAGAAGTTAGAGGAGGTTGCTTGTGTTATCTAGTCGGAAAAGACACACCAGACTAATTTGAACTAAATACAGGGTTTGTATAAAGTCTTGAAAGTTTGGAAAAAGCTTAATTTTAACTATTACATTTTCAAGGTTAGGAATATGCTTGAATTCAGATATACTGCTTAAAAAATGCTTGATTTAGCAAGCATTAAATAATCCTGATCAAAACTATAATCACAGTTAATATGAACAGCTGGTAAAAATAAACAAAGTGACAGTATATACTGATTGCTGTGGGTATAAAGGAATCCTGCAAGCTTTATCTTTCACAATTGCATTTAAAGTCTGGAAATTTTACTCTTGGGAAGCTTTAGAAACCCTGTAAATAAAACAACGTCCACTGAACACTAATGCAAATTCTAACTAATTCACACTCATTTGGTTTGCTTTTACCTGGTTGTTAAAGGAAATAAATCTGAGCTAATTTACCATAATGCCTCTGTTGAGTGTTGTCAGTCATTCCTTGGCGTCATTTAACTTCTGAATCCACTCCAGAGTTCACTACAAGTAACTTTAGTTTTTAAGGTCGAAGGACATGCCGGGGTTTTAGATTTCATATCAACAAGATTATACCGATTAAATGCTCTTACATGATATATTCTGTGCCGGGAGTGTTTTTGTTGGGACAGGAGATAAATCTTGAAGCTGTTTCTCTGAGATGTCCTCCCGGCATAATAACGCCTCTTTTCTTGGCATTAAACATATTTGGAATAAATTCCCCCCCGCTCGAAACCTGCAAGTCTGATGGATAGTTTGAGGATCTTTTCCACAGCGATACTTTAAAATTTATTCTTTTAATATAATAAGCGTCAGCAGTTGGAAGGTTGGGATCTCTGCCAGCCGTTATTACATAAGCGATGGTGCTGAAATAATGTTTATTTATCAATTACATTATCAAATGGGAAAGGACGCAAGTTTATGAGTTACATTCTTGAAGGTCTGGAAGTACAACAAAAACATTTTTTAATGGAATAAAGCAGGATGATTAAAACTGACGGTGTGTGCTCAGTGCCAGGTTTTGGCATCAGTTTACATCGCTGCTGTTGTGCTGCAGCAAAAAGTTTTACTGTGCACCCACAATTTGGAAAAGTTGTGAAATGCAGTCTCATGTTGTCGTTTTCTGAATGGGAACTGTTTTCCAGTCTATTTCCTACATTACAGTAGACCCTGAACACAACAAAGCATCAGAGTTTGTTTCCTGATTAATATTTTGGGGGCTTTGATCATGCCTAACACTTTTTAACACTTTCTTCACTGTTAAATGTGTGTACTTTATGACAAGATGGAAACGTTTCATTTTGTTGTAGCTTTAAAACATAATAAAATAGGGAAAAAAGGTACGGGAACCCTGATGTTTCCTTTCTTGTTTTTGCAGACTATCTCCGCCAAAGCTATGGACTGTCCACGGATTTCGTTCCGCCGTGCGACTACAACAAACTGGTGCTGTCTCTCCTGTCGGGTCTGCCCAACGAAGTGGACTTTGCCGTCAACGTTTGCACTCTGCTGTCCAACGAGAGCAAGCACGCCATGCAGCTGGACAAGGACCCCAAACTGGTCACGTTGCTGCTGGCCCACGCCGGCGTCTTCGATGACTGTACGTCCACGGCCTCGCTCGCACCGATCAGTTTGGTTTGAATGAACAGCAGGATACAAATGTTACTTTCATCTGTGTTTTCAGATTTGAACTAGTGCATAAAATAGAGATTTACCAAAAAAAAGAAACCTTAAACATGGTTGCTGATCTAGGAATGTGTAAAAGAATTTAATCATTTCTAGTGATAAGTTTGGGAATTAACATCAAAATATATCCAAAAGTCTTTGGTTATTGTGCAATTACATGTCTTCTGTGGTTTTTGACCCATGCAATTTCACGTATTCTCATATTTATTGCTGCAAAGAAAAAATCTTCATGCTTAGACAGAATTGTTGGGGGCAAGATGACAGTGTAAATCACACCAAGCACCAAAACATTCAAATATAAAATCAAGAAAATAAAATCTGGAAGAAGTATGGAACTTTAAAATTGGATCTGTGTAGGTGCTGCTTTAATGTGTTGTGAGGTTTCAGCTGTGAAAATTGCAGGGTGGATTGAATCTCAGAGCAAGGAAGCTGCGTGAGACGAGTAGGGCGGCACAATTAACATGCATTATCATATATTGCCATTTCAGTTTTCACATTTTAATGAGTGTGGAATATGTACTGAAAAGTGTCACTTCAGTTGGTGTCTGCCGCAGGTGAAAATGGTCAAGATGTGATGTTACCAAAAGTGCAGGAAAATACCATTTTCTCTCAAGTCATCAAGGCTAATCCTTGTGTTTATCACAGTCGGGATTATTTCTTTAATCCATAATTGTGCCGCCCCAGAACAAGAATTCAAGAGGGAAACAATACTCCAAATATTTTCCCAATTTGCTGCCTCCTTTTCTCGCATCTTTGTTGTAGGATCAAAAGTTCTTTCTTCTTGCATCTCCTAAATATAAATTTTTTGGGAGGGTGGAAGAGTTGAGGGAATAGAGAGAAACAGTGTTGAGCTGAAACTCAGATGCTCCCTCTGTCTCTTTGCAGCGCTCGGCAGCTTCTCCGGGGTATTTGGGATGGACTGGAAGGAGAAAACCTCCCGGGACTTTGTCAGGGTAACGTAATAAAAACCTTCTCTTGAGTGACCCGTCAAAGTAGTTCCTACTGTTTTGTTTTGTTTCTTTTTCTTTCTTTCTTTAAACCAGAGCTTAAGATAACTCCATTTGAACACTTTTGATTTGTAGGGCCCTTTATCCCCAAATTGGATTGGTAGAACCGGGATAGGTACATCTTTTATTAAACCCAGCTGGACTTTGTTTCAGAGAATGTAAATGTAGTTGCTTCTGTTTTTATCTGTGGAATATGGAATTAATTAAAAAAACACCAACAACTGATTTCAGCAATTGGTGCAAAGACTCACCAACGCAGAACTATAAATACTTTTCTCCAGTGCGTAGCTGCAGCAGCAGTTTGATGCCAAATATAAATTAGCTTTAAGAAGAGACTTTACAGCAGAATGTGTTCCTGTCCATGTTTGCAGCCCTCCATACTGACAACTAGAGAGCAACATTGTCCGAGATGGAGTCAATTCACTTTCATCTCAATCAGTTTAAAATGCAAAGTCATGATTAAACGCTGGTAGGGATTCAGTGTCATGCTGAAGGACGCTTCAGCAAGGCAGCAAAAGGGGAATCAGCCCGGATTATCCGGTTCAAGGCCAGTCTCCCGGCTCTCATTTTCCCATCTGAGGTATGAGTTTCAGGAGTTTGGGATAAATGCTGTCAGTCCCCGAAGAGTTGCCCGTTTTCCCAGCTGTGCTTTGAACGCAACATTAACAGCTGCTGTTTCCCTGCAGTTCTGGAAGGAGGTGGTGGAGGACGCTGAAGTCAGGGAGCTGATCTGGGACAAGAGCAGCCCAGCACACGGTGAGTCGGCTTGGTGATGAAAGTCACTGAAAACAATGAGATCCGCACACTGCTTTACGCTCTCACGTTAACACCTGAAATGCCGAAACATGCTCAAGCATGCGGCCTTCATCGTTTATTCAGTTTTCCTTGGTCTCAATTGGTGTGAAGCGTGTTTTCTGTGTTTTTTCTCCCTGGTACTGAAAGTCCTCACAACCCATCCAGTTTCACATCCAGTTTACAAAGTGCTGTAGCACTAAATAAAGACAAACAGCATACTGCATGAATTAAAACAAGTTAAACAGAAAGGCACTGCAAGATAAAAAAGGATGAGGGATGCAGCGTTTGGAGAAAACTGACACCTACTCTTAGAAAATAAATGACAGTATAAAACTGACAAGTCGTGGTACGATTTTAGGTAAATTAAGTTCTTGTCTGACAATGTGATAACGCATTTTAGAAATAAAGGCCCCTAAATGTGGGAATATATATTTTTTAGAAAAGCATTGTTTTGTTTGGAGGTTCTGCTTCAAGATGCTCTCATAATTTTGGTTTCTGTTGCACCTGATGATGAATTACCAACGTGATTATGATTATCATTATGAATGAGCAAGTGTGAAATCAACACACATCACCTGAGTTCTGTATACAAAATAACATTAAACAGTCAGGGTGATATTAGAGGTGTGCCGATCCCAGTTAAGTGATTTATTTTTTATTTCCAATTGCTATGTTTACAATCCATGCAACCTTTTAAACAATGTAATATTTAATAACCAGCACAACCCACCTTTTTTAAAAACATTCTGTATTTCGTTTTCATTAAATGGAATAATACCTTTTAGTTCTTATCAAACCAAAAACATTTAGTCATTTTTAATTGTTAAAATGCTCCCAGATCGCTGGCATTTTAAAACCATTGAAGCTGATGTCAGCGCGCTCCTGTGTGACACATCTCTTTGGAAAAAAATGTGTTTTCATCATTTTGGATTGTTAGAATTATTCTTGACTGATACATTTTTGTAGTTTACGAGCCAAAAGGTTAATTAGAGAGACTAAACATGCTAATACTGTAACACTACCTTGCTCAGAGGTTTCCAAACTGGGGTCTGAGGACCTCGAGGGGTTCCTAACGTAACTTCAGTGGGTCCCCAGCAAATAAACACTAACTTGAATTCACTATTATTTCACTCCTCAGAAGTTGGCACAATTAGAGTGTGTACGAACAGTATTTTTCTCATAGTTGTGCCCATTTCACCCTGTTCATATCATCTGCTGTTATTGAATGGGGTCCCTTGGGTGACCAACATGTTTTGGAGCTCCTGACCTGTAGCTCTGAAGTCCCGCTCTGCTCCCTCTGCAGACGGTACGTCGGGCGAGGAGCGCTGGCAGAGCCTCTTC
>OMKZ01034266.1:0-12611 GCA_900302535.1 Neoniphon sammara | reverse complement strand
TATTGCGGAATACAAGTCTTTGTCAAAGTTTTCCATCATAAGTATGTAGTTGATAGCTGGCTGTCCTAAAAATGTCGCTTATATTTGGGGACTGGTTGAAGAAGAAGAGCACATGAAGAGCAGAAATTACAAACCACAGTACAAAAGTTCACAGAACCAATGGAAGGAGCAAAAGGGTCTATCCAACCAGTTGAGGTCTCAGACTAAGCTTTGTGTGCACTCTTAGCACTGCACTTGTATGGGCAAGTAGTGTTTTGGATGATACTCTGGCTAATGCAACACACAGAGCTTTCTCCTTTGGTCAGCCACTTTTTTTATTCCCTGTTTAAGAGCACTTTTCTCCATGGCCACCACAGTAGAGATCAATAGACCCCCCTCATCAACAGCCTCCTCCTCCTCCTCCTCCTCCTCCTCCCCACTTTCCTCCCTCTCTGTAACTCCAGTTTCCCACCTTGGGCTTAGAGACCTGAGCTAACCTCACACATGTCTTGTGTGCAGGCGCTCCCAGGGTGCAATTGTGCTTTTCAGGCCTCCCCGGCCAGCATGCAGAGTGAAAAGTGGTGTGATCACTGACAGACTGTCAAAAGAAAGCACTTGTGTTACCTTTTACCATTCTTAGAGAAAGAAAAAAGAAACACAACCTATTGCTTAATGGGCACTACTATGCCTGAGAAGTACGTTTCACAATGTGAATACAAGTTGAGAGCTTTTTAAAGGGGTATCTGAAAATTCTATATTTGTGAAATGTTTGCTCTCTGTGAAAGAAATTGTGGTTTTCAGACGTGCAGCTGTCAGAGGGAAAGCTGTCACAGCTGCGACACACTGGCAAAAAAAAAGTATCTTTGCATTTTTAGAAAAATATATAAATAAAAAATCCGGGTCATAATCTTTTAACAATATGACAGTGTGTGTGCAGCAGTGGGTGTAGGGGGCTTGTTGTTATTAGATTATGTTATTATGCTATAATTACATTTATTATAGCATAGAGGCCAAAAATTCTCTTTCTTGGAGATTTTGCAAATGAGAAGTTGTAGTTACTGGCTTCATGGACTGTGCTGTGTATATGCTACACCACATACCTTGTTTGTTTCCTTCCATAATGAAGTAGACGATGGTTTGACTGTTAGCAAAAGCTGAGACAGTTCCCACTGATGTTCCAACAGGAGCCATTTCACTAACTGGAGGAAACCTGGGTAGACAAGAAACAAGCCACATGAGACAAACGGCATGACTTGGATGGAATCAATGAAGCTGCCCAAATAGTGACAAGTACTCTAATTTAACTGTAAATGGGTATAAAGTGAGCAGCCTGTAATTTACTGTTTTTAAATGGTGGAACTGGAATGAATTGCCCCACACCGACTATAAATATGTAATGCAAAGTAATATTTTTTATATAATAATTTTAAAAAATCTGATATTTTACTCATCTTCACTGTTTACCTGATCTCAACTGTTCAGGGACAGCGTGAGATATTCTATTTAAGGCCCACACTTTTTATTCACTTGAACACCACTCATTTCATTACTGTTTTATTTTGATCTTCCTCTCATTTGTTAGATTTGTTTCCAGCTTCACCTTAATTTTACTGAGTCTCTAGATAACAACGCTGCGCATATTTTTTCCCCCCTCACTAGAAAATGAATAAATCATACTACTGCACTATGTAGTTTGGGAAGAAAATGGCTTGTAAAGTAATCATTCACACTGATGCCAAATCTCAGCCCATATCCAATAATAACCTTTTGAAACAAAGATAAAAAGAGGATTGTATTGTAAATTTGGTAGGAGGGCAGAACCACAACTGCAAAATAGCATTTTTTCGGGCAAACATTCTTCCCTGGATTCAATTTCACACTAGGAACACTTTATCTGGTAATAAAGGAATAACAAACTTCAGACCACTGTGACCTTCACTGACTTCCACTGAATCTCTAAATGGCCATATGCAGTTCTGGTTGATTTGAAGCCAGGACACGCATGCATCACCATGACCTCGGTAAACCCCACCTATCCAAAACCCAGCCATTGATTTTATGTAAGCACTTAGGGATTCCAAATAAGAAATTAAGCCTCTCCCACTATAAGATTTGTTTCTAAAAAAAGAATACAACAAAACTCTAATTCTCAGCGTTCAACACGTATGTTTCCTGAGTCAGACAAAACCAAAATTCATTTAATTTTAAAGTTTTTTTGCTGAGGGCTAAAGTGATGATTAATCATATTGCCAGACTGAAATCTGAAGAATATGATGCTGAAATCTTTTGAGCATCATAGCATCAACAGATCAGTACGCTACTTAAAATAAATCCAGACTAACTGCTAGACAACTTCACTTATGTCTCAATGCTCACAGGACAAAATGAACACCCAAACAAAAGAACTGATGTTCCACATGAACATCATCAATACCATGTGAATTATTCTGTGAATGGATTTAAGTGTTTTCCCCTGATAAGTGAGACAGTGTAACAGCTAATAACGATGCCTGACTATCAGGCATAAGAGTGCAGATATGATTGTCACCACTCTCCGTAGAAATTACAGACGCCATAAATAGCATTGAACGCTGTCTTGGCAGTGTGTCGGTGAAGGATGATTTAAGCTGATAACGTCATCTCGCCGAAACGTGGTGTAACACACTTTTGTGATCCTGTCAGTGCTCTTTCTCTCATCTCTGGATATAAGGTGTGTGTGTAAATGTGCTTGTATGCCTTCATTTACACTCCGCAGTTTTCAAAGTTCTACTAGTTATTCATATAGGCAGTCAGAGAGCTGTGACACCATTGTTGGTCATACTCTATAATCTGCCCTCAATGTCAGTTTTAAAGAGTATTTTCATGAGAAGACGATATCATGGCAGTCCGGGTTATAAACATTATAGGTGACCGGAGGCGATTAGACCACAGCGTCAGTGCTTTTACTTCATCATTCAAGTCTTTGCTGACCCGGCAGTTCCTACACACATTACTACATGAATAATGAAATGATCCTGCAGGTGAGAACAAAACCACGGTCAGCCTAGGATTCACTTTGGGGTTGCTCGCCATTTCATAGCTCAACTCCCCCTTATAAAATTGTATTTGTGAGAGCCTCCACAAGAAGATTGAATCAATTTCCCATGGTGAATATAAAGGCTGGGGAGAACTTCATTCACACAAGAAACAAGAAGAGTATTTGCTCAAAGGAGACCCAGGTGTGAGAGACAGATTAATGACACCATCTTTGCTGCTCACTGGAGTAAAACAACATACTCAGTAACTCCTCAGATAGTTGTCAGGGCAAACATTAAATACACAACATGTGTTTATCTCCCTGAAAGTTTTAGAGACAAACAAAGGTGCAAACAGTGTGTTCTTGAAGGACACAGAGAGTGCAAAAGATGTGCCTATCCATCCTGGAGGCTACAGTCACCGTCTCTGGAGATAAACAATCCCCAAGGGCAGCCCGGGTTGGGAATACTTGTTGAAATGATGCAGGACTATATTTCAAAAGGATGTGACTGCACAGAATACAGACACTAATTTCCTGGGGAATAATATTGTTGAGTGCAAGCTACATTGAAATGAATGAATTCAAATGGCAGGAGCTAACAAACCCTCCGCAGCAAGCCCAAAGCTGTCATTGAAATGCGCATGATTTCTGTGCTGTCTGCTAGACATTAAATGATTTCTGTGTAGTTTCCCTTCACATGTATTGTTGTGCTGCCACTGAATAATTGCTGTCTTCTCTGCATCAAGAACCATATATCAATAGCATGCGCAATAGTGATGGCAACTAATTTATTAATGTGGCTCTGCTGTCATAAGTAGATTACCTGGTTGGCAGGAGCAGGCTGACAAAAACACAATGGCAACAGCGCGAGCAGACTGAGATGCACAAGGCTCGGTGTGCGACTGTGAGTCAGTCACATTAATGTGCCACTCACTGGAACCTACCATCACACAATGCCTGTCAATGATTATAGGTCCCTTCACTTTTTATATGCATGTCTTTTAGCTCAGCAATCTAATGTCTGCTCTGGACACTAACAGCCCTGAAGTGGGAATATCAATGGCCATTGAGATTGTTGTTTTCAACACACACACTAATGACCCTCTTAGTGCTAAGTGGCTCTGTTTCAGGCTAAAAGGCTGTTTGGTGCTAGCACCAGGCTTCATGGCATGATTGCCAGGGAAAGCCAGAGCTGACATGTTATCATTTCACTACAAAGTGGCTCTGCCTGAGGGCTGTAAGCTGCTGAGAAATGCCAAGGGGGTTGTGAAGTTGTGTGATGTGTGCATATTAGTATAAATGTGTATCTACATGTAGACAGAAAGGAGGTTGGTAGGTAGGTGGGTTTTGCGTAGTGTGCCGTCTATGCCATGCCTGTTTGTTTAAACCATCTGCTAACACTATGAACATGCTAGCACACTTCTGCACATTATTTTTTTTTCTGCATATTATTTGCATACCTTTTTACTTTCTAAAACTTGTTGTGTCCCATGAGAATGCTGTCACTGTGACTTAGTTGAAATTTTTGAAACAACCTGAATCATACTGGAAGCACAAGGATGTGTAGAATGTAAGTTACAGTTATTTAGATTTTGCTGTTTTTATTTTGCTTTTCTGACTTCCTAAGGATGTGATTATATATCATTTCCCTTGTTTATAACCACAAAATACAATTTGTATTTTTTGAGCCAAACTGCATCGTAGTTTGTGTATACAGTTTATTAGAGCTCTAGATTAATAAATTCTAACACATTAAGGACTGAGTATCTAATTAAATTGTAACCTCAATATCGAAAACTGTACACAATCTTATAATTGGTGTATCGTTATGTCCCTGATAGATAGACAGACAGACAGACACAGACAGACAGACAGACAGACAGAGACATGTGCTTTAGGCTCAGCAAATGTGATAGTCGACTGGTAACCAAGACAGCAATAATAAACACTATAAATAGCCACTAATGAAGTGGGGGGAGTTATGAGTACGCTGATAGAGTAAGAGTCGAGGCTATCAAGTAAGTTAAATTAGTGCCGTGTTGCAAGAGTCAAGAGGTAGGCGTATTCTGAGAGTCAATTATGCATAATGCAAACGCATGTACCACTGAGCAGGGCCAAAGACACTTTTCATTTCTTTTTATATTCAGATGAGTAAAATCAGATCCAGAGAGAGAGAGAGAAAGATAGAGGGAAAGAAAGAGAGCGAGACAGAGAAAGAGTGTGTGTGTGTGTGTGTGTGTGTGTGTGTGTGGGGGGTTGCTGACAGGTCTACAGGCAGCAGCAGAGAGTCCTGGTGTCAACATGAGAGAGGGTGAATGACACGCCACTGCGAAGCGCGGCACACAGAGGTGTCAGCGAGCACTCCGCCCCGGGGCCGGCGGCGGGGTGATGCTGACGAGACATGGCAGATGCGTACAAACCTTGTTGCGCGCCACAGGGCCGCTGTTACTGTGTCGACCCTCCTCCTCCTCCTCCTCCTCCCTCCCCATCCCTCTCACCTCAAGCACTGCGTAACCCAGTAGAGGCTGGACAGGCCAGGAGGTACAGGGAATGACCTGGCTGAGTGCAAGTCAGTGCTAAGGTCTGGTGAGGTACTCTAGCGGAAACGTACACATAGCACTAACAAGGGCTGGCATGAGTCATTTAACAGTAATGTGCTCATAAGAAAACCCCCATCATAAACAGTGTGCGAATGCTCATAAATACTGTACACAGTGCTGCAGCACATCTTCGCTTGACTGCTAATGGTGGTATTACACTGCACATTTTGTTCAGCAATTATGAACCAGCCGAACACAATGCCTGCCGAGGTGGATGTGTGCTCGGGAGTTTGTTAGCTAGCTGTTATGTCATCCTGAGGTATTACTTGTTTGTTGCCTGGAAGCAAATTCAGACAGTGAGAAACTGACACTTCTCTGACTTACACTGAATTACACATAAGGTGGGCGTTTTAGTTCCTCCTCGTACATGAGCAAACAACAGAAAAAGCTCACAGCTCATGTTTTCTATTAAGACCGCAGTTCTAAGTGTTTTTGACAGCCAAGGCGAAGTCAGTTCAGTCATGCACTATGATTTATACAGGAAATAACCTTTTAACCTGAGCCTTATTACAGGTTTTCAAATTTCATTAGTGTATTTAATACTCAGAATGACTTGCTGAATATCAAATATGTGCATTTCATACCATATCAAGGACATCCCAGTTCCACATGCTATGTAAGCAATGTAACGATGGTACTGTGTTAAAGGCTATATCAATAAACCTGGCCAAAGTCATCGGCAAAGATCATTGGGTCAATGTGGTTTAAGACTGCAAATACTTATTTTCCACAATGTACAAATTTTAACATTCAAGTTATCTTTACATTGTTAATCCTTCAAATCAAATCATTTCCTCTGCAGTTCTAGGACTGAACTGATCCAAATCCTTAAAAAACAGATCTGCATAAAAACTGACAGGGAGAACTGATTGTACTTCTCTTTTTCTGACATGAAAGTCCATTGAAATCAAAGTTATAGCAGAGACAAAGAGTGCGTCCCGTTCCCGATATAATGCAATATTATTAGATAGTCTTAACAGCAGTCTGTTCTTGACTGAGGAGTCAACTTTAAAGATGAGAGTTATGTTTGGAAATGTCTGAAAACAGAGGGAGAATTTAGGGTAAAAGGGGGAAATAGATAAGTACAGATTCTAAGAGCAACTACCAGATCCTAACGCCACTCAAGCTATTCAAAAGGTTTTGGAAAATAATGCAAGGTCTGACAGCCAAGATATCATACAGAAAATCCATTATGGAAAGAGTGAAATTCTCTGCTTGAAAAATATACTGGTACCTTTGTGTAAAACACCCTGCAATTGTGTGTGCAACACCCTGCTGGGCCACAATGGCATAAAAAAAAAGCCTGTCAGAAAGTACAGGCTGAAATGCTTTAGCAAATAATAAAGAATACATTTACACTGAAACCTGCTCCAAGTGGAGGAGGCATCCTCCACAAGAGAAGTGGGCCAGCCTCTAAAATACAATACAGTGCTATTGAAATTCAAAGACTCCAGCTATAGGGCAGTCAAGGCTGTGACAGCAGATGGAAATACAATCTGTGTCTTTCACACAACTTCTCACTGCCTACAGATGAGTCCGAGTGATACAATGCACTTGTGTTTATTTACGTGTGTGTATACAGTGAGACTGCAGTGCAGCCTGGAGCGGGTGAGCACATACGTGTATGTATTCTGGTATGCGAAGGTGATAATTGTGTGGATGTGAGGAAAAGCATGCCCTGCGGCAACTGAAAGGTAAGCTAAATGCTTCTGAATGTGTGTCAAATATGTTGTACGTGTAGACAGGTGTGCATTTGAGAGATTATGCGAGTATGAAATTGTGGCTTGTAGGTTTGGTGTGGCCCATATGTGTGAACATGCAGGTGCTTGGCTTGTGTTTCTGCCTGTGTGTGAAACAGTGTGTTTGTGGGAGTATGTGTGTAGGCATTTAGTGCCCACTGTGCTAGCTTTATGCTAATGAAGTAACTCAGTCTTGCTCTCATTCTGAGAAGTGTAACATCACATCACAGCACACAGGAGCAAACTTTCCAGAGTCAGCTCTCATGCCACCTTTGCTGTTTAAGCATACAATCTACAGCTTAACTCTCACAGCCCTGGGAGGCGCCCCGGTAGCTCACTGTGTAGAGCGTGTACCACATATTATTACCAAGGCCTCATGGGTTCAATTCCAACCCGCACCCTATGCTGCATGTCATCTCCTGTCTCTCTCCCGTCTCTCCTGTCTATCTCAACTGTCACTGTCAAATAAAACAGAAATTAAAAAAAAACAATAATAAAACAATAAAACAGTCTGCAATTATGTGTGTGCATGTGCACATATGTGTTCTAAAACTATTGCTATTACAACAGAGTCACATATTTTATTAATGCGATTTTTGGCCTTTTTCCAAAGGTTGACTCCTTGAGTGGCAAAACCAAAACAAATCTCCAAAGCATTATTTTCATAGCATATCATTTTGTCTTTTTTAAAGCAAGACCATAACAGAGGAATGCATTTTATCTTAACCAACACCCATTAAGATTCTGAGTGGTCACAGGCTTAAAGCTACTGTAATTGCAAAAATGAAGACCACTTAGACTCAACTGACAAAAAATGTGGAATAAATATGAAATGTATTAAAGACTCAAACAGACTATGAAAACCATGTAGATTACAAGAACATTCCACACATTTATCAGTTGTGTCTAAATTGTCCTCACTTAAATTGTCATTTGGCAATTTAATTACTGCATCTTTAATAAAATATTATAGTTAAACCCCATATTTGGTTGAGAAAAGAACTAAAACTGCAACAATGTAACAAATTAACAAACATGTTCAGTGTAATCAACACAAATACAAAATAATGGAATCAAATATTTTTTGACACGACATCAATTGACAGCTGATATCCATGTGAAGTAAATTTTCAATAGAACAGAGGAAGTTCAATTGAGCTTACAAGCTTCAAAACCAGATACAAATATCCAGTAGCTACCGTACATCCGCTGAACCTGAGCACTAATATATAAGAGCCAAAGTTTCCTTACCAATCAGAGAGCTGCAGAGTTGTGACCTAGTGTAATTTTGTTTGCCCTCATATGAGCTGAAATTAGCTTTTCAGCTCTATCATGCAGTGTATAGGGGGCCACCTCTGCCCTTTTGGTTAAAAAAGGGACAATTTAGCTAATGATTTGAGAAGGCCCTACACTCTGTAACACAGACTAATGACAAATCAAACTATAAGGAGGATTTGAACTCCCTGGCTTATTTCATTAACTACTGTGACAATTTCTTCTTTCATTCATTAACTTTAGTTGGCAATATATTAGATATTCCAAGAGGCCAAATGTTCATTCCTGTTTCTGAAGCGCTCACTGGGTCGTCATTCTCTGCTAACCTGCCAAGACAAAGCATTGACCCTCTTAGAAAAGGTTGACAATTACAGTCCCTTCCAAAATAATCCTGGCTCAAATGCTAATAAGAAAGTGTGATTTGTTATTTTGTTTCATATCAACTGTGAATTTGTCCTTCCAGGTACCCAACATTACACAGCTTATGTTACATAGGAGAGGCTTTCACAGGGGAAAAACAACATTATCCCCAGCTACTTCAATTCAAAAGTATTACTAAACATTTCATTCACACCAAATTAATCTGTTCTAAAATTCCTAAATTTGTGGGTAAATTAACAATTTATCATGTCTCCCAGCAAATGCTCTCTCACTTGTAAGCCAAATGGTATGCTGGCGGATATTAGCACATAATTTTTTATGAGCTGCTGACTCAAACTTCCTAAGACGATTTACCAGGAAATGCTCTGGTACTAACAAACAACTCAGAAATCCACCACCTCTGACATGCAGCAATGCTTAAGCAAGTATTCACATTAAACCATCGAGCTCTGTGAAAGAAAAAAAAAATGTTTGCAACTCCTACTCTGATCATTTTCCTCCTTGAGCTATTCCTCTGATCACTTATCTTGCCACACCAGACCTCGGTATCTCTTTTGTATTCATAGTGAGCCATTTTTTTCTGAGTTCCACAAGAAAGAAAGGGGCTTCAGTCAAAAATATCTTGTTGGGGGGTGGGGGAGGGGGGTTTGGGAAAATGTTAACAAAGCTGGAATAACAACATTCATTGTGCGGCCAGGCAAAGTGTGGCACTCTGTGCCAGCTTAGCCATGTCAGCCCAGAGGACATCACTTCACATATCATCCACTGGGTCATTTAACACGCAAGAGAAGGCCTGGCCAGCAAATGGATGGGCACGGATGGTTGACTGTGTTGTCAAAACTGGGCCAGCTGTTGAGGCTTGCTATGTGATATCATGCAGTGCCATGTAGGTACTGATGCCATCCTTCATGGTTCACCAACCAATCACTATACTTTAATGATGGAAGTATCTATTCTATTACACCACCTGTGGCTTTGCCTGTGTAATGTGATGTGATGGGATGTGATGTGATGTGACGTGATATGAGATGATTTTGGCTGAGTGATATTTCACTATTATATCAATTTCATGATCTAGGATATGGTCTGGGATTTTGGATATTGTAATATCATGATATGACATAAGTGTTGTCTTTTCATGGTTTTAAATGCTGCATTACAGTAAAGGGATGCAATTTTCTGAAATTATTAGCCTGTTCTAGCTGTTCTGTTACCTGCCGCTACTGCACCTGCTTGGTCATCATATCCACATTACTACTGATTGTTTATCAAAATCTCAATATTTTCTCAATATCATCACAACATCAATATTGAGGTATTCAGGTATTATGAGATATTATTGTGATATTTAGTTTTGTCCATATCGCCCAGCCATAATATAATATAATGTAATAGGATATGTTATGCTATGCTATGTATTCTATCTTAGCCCTGTAGTGGACTTGCAACCTGTCTGTGATATTCCCCTGGCCCAGTATAGGCACCAGCCCCTGTGACCTTGAATAGAAATAAGACAATATGGAAAATGGATGGATTTTATAATATAATATAATGGGTTTTATGGAGATTTTGGCGGTTGCATTTTTCTACTGCAAATGTTTCAATTCCACTTGTTTGGCAGGACGGACACATTTAGGTAGCTTGGGTCCATCCATAGCATGCATGCTTCTTGATACTTCTTACCTATAATTTTAGTTAACAATACCTACCACAGCATTTTTCCTGGGCTTTAAGCATTGACCTTTAGCTGATATTTGGAGTGGGTCCAATAAGTGCGGGCTGGCGTCAGTTAGACAGACATGTGATGCCTGTCTACTTAGCGGAGAAAAGGGAAAGGTCAATGCTCCTGGTGCTGAGAGGTTCAAGGCTCAGGGCAGCAGTTTCAAACCTGCTGCAGAAAATCAATCATGCCCTTCACAGGTACGAATGAGGTCCACACATTAGAGCTGCACTTTGATAGACAGACATACAGAGAGACATATAGATGACTCTGTGTGTGCGCGTGCATACTGCAGTGTACTTTAAACAGTGAGGCATAAGAAAAAGAGAAGAGAGGGGATGAGAGTCCTTGTTTACGTAGCATTGCAGCTGGGCATTAAGACAGTGTGTGGGAGAGCACATTGTAGCTTTTATAGCTATCTCTTTAAGTGCCTGGCATGAGCATAGATGAGTAGGCTGTGAGTGCCTCTATGACTTGTATACATCATGTCTGGCGAAACAACAGATGCAAAAATGCTGCCAGTGAAAGAGCTATGTTCTATGAAAGCAAGTCAACTGGCTAATTATATGTGAATTACAGCCCTGTCTGAATTGGTAAAATAATATGGATAGATTTTTTTTTCCTCTCAAAAATTAGATCTGCTTTCAGAGGTCATGAGCCGTCAATGTAGGGTAGAGCTGATCTGTTGACTTTTTTGTCATCTCCTCCAAAGTGAGTAGCAGTGCTTCTGTGGGATAACATTTATATTTGATGGGTAATTGATAGCTGGATGATGAGTAGGTAAAGGTCAGTGGAGTCCAGGTCGACTGGTGCTACAAGCCCCAGGACATCTCTCTATATCAGGTATTGTAGAGTCATTTGTGAGTCGGACCTCTGAGAGCACTAAATCAATGCTCACATTGTGACCGGAGATCCATAGGAAATTTACACAATCTGGCAGTGTCTATGGTCTATAAAAGCAGAGAAACAGAAGAACAGAGACTCTCTGTACAAATTTCCACAGTTTGAGCTATTACCGCTGTGACATTCACAGTAATGGCCAGAGGACCGAACTCAGATGGAGTAATAGGGACAAAGCTATATCTCCAAGCTGTTACACACAAACAACACCTTTCTGAATAGGAAGAGTGTACAGTCACACAAGAAAGGCTAATATATGTGCATATGTGTATATACATGGAGCAGCAAACAAAATATTTACACACTAATCACCGTCACTAATTCGGTCATTACTGGGACAGCTAGCGGATGTATTTGTTTGACAAGATGTTGTTGCTCGTAGTAATGCTCTGTGCTGACACTGTTTGCTATGCTAACAGTATAACTAAGAGCATCGCTCAATAATAGGTCGCAGTGTTGTTCTCAGGATTGCCTGACTGCATATTAATGCTACAGGTAGTGGACAATGTCTGGTGTCTGCAGCTATAGGTCCCCAGATTGATCATTAAAATCTGCAACTGTGAGGACAAAAGTTGCATCTTTTAACTTCTCGGTGGCCTTCAGTCAGTAAACAAGCCGTCTTTTGCATTCCATGACAGAAACAATAGGTACAAATGTAGCAAGTTTACTTATTTGAACAAGTTCACTTATATAACCAAACAAATTCATAAAAACGGCCTACTTTTATTATAAATTCCAATCTTGTGTTTTGCAATGCAATGCAAAGCCTAATTCACATTATACAATAAAAACAACTGAAGTAATAACAATAATTATGATAATAATTACTTTCCTCCAGTGGCATGTGTTAAAATGAAGACTGCAGTTTAAAACAAAGTACCAGTTGGGTCAATACTGAGGTTAATGTACAGTGATAGATGACTAATGAATATTTAATTCCACTGAGCGAAAAACTCACACCAATCAATTATGGCCTTTATACACAGACACCATGTGCATAA
>OMKZ01034265.1:0-15636 GCA_900302535.1 Neoniphon sammara | reverse complement strand
TGTGTGTGTGTGTGTGGGTGTGTGTGTGTGTGTGTGTGTGTGTGTGTGTGTGTGTGTTTGTGTGTACATACGTACGTGTATGCATGTCATTCGGTCAGACCTCCCAACTATGGTTGGAACTGCTGTGTATGAAATTAGCCTAATCAAGTTAAACCAACATTTGGTGGATGTCTGTGTTGCACTTTCCTCTTGACTAATTAAGCTGTCATAGTTTGTTCCAACTGGAAATCACCCTGAATGGTTGGATGACCTTGCAACGCTGACTGACATTCTCTCTCTCTCTCCCCTTCACTTTCTTTTTCTTTCTTTCTCTTTCTGTTTTCCATTCCCTTTCTCTTACCCTTTTCCCTCTCGCTCATCTTCTGCAGATTATGTTTATTTCGAGAACTCGTCCAGTAACCCACTGCTGATCAGGAGGATAGAGGAATTGAACAAGGTGAGTGTGTGACTAAGGTTGGTCTTAAACCTTCAAACGCAGCACCGATCCAAGCTCGTCACTGCGGTCTGCATGTTGCCATCCAAACCTGCCAAATCCGCATTGAATCCGTTTTGACTGAGACCGAGGAGATCAGATCTGTGTTGCAATGGGGAAAGAACTGAACATGGATGTGATTTTTTTTTTTCTTTCGGGATTTTATTTTATTATACTATTTCTCATGAGAGATTTTGTTCTTTTATGTGCCTGACTATATTCCTGAAGGAAAAAAGCCTGGTTTTAGTTTGTGCCCAGGCAATCTGTAGACGGTTTTTATTTATTTGTCCTGTTTTTCAACTTTTTTCCCTGCCTTTTTTGGATGTTATGTGCCTGAATTTTAGAATTGTGTCTTTTGTGATAATTGGAGACTACTTTTACAGTAATGTTTAAAAAAAACTTCTTATTAGGAGAGGACGAAAAATATCAATACTGTATAATACTGTGATACTTTACAAGCATCAGTGTTATATTTGTATGATGCTGGCAGCTCATGATCAAACATTTTTCACATAACCAAATTTTCAAAAAAGATCATGAAAGTTCATAAAAAAATCATTACTGAAAGATGTGTGAAAGTCTAAAAGGCTCCGAACTGAGCCTGGTAGTTGTTTTTCTTTTCAACTCTTACTTACTACTGAGTTGGCCATTAAATGAACATTGTGTATCTTAAATAAACATTTTGACTATTTCTAGTTAGAGTGGGCATTCTAAATTAAATGAAAGGTTTCAGTATTGTTGATATGCTAATACTCAATAACATACAGGTATGCTACTGGGATATTTCTTAGCCTTTAACTACACTGAAATAAATAAAACATAAGTACTGGCATATTTCATAGCCTTTAACTACACTGAAATAAATTAAAAAACGAGTGCTTAATTGCAGTATAGTAATGCTAAAAGTGTATATAATGCTATATCTAACTCTGAGAATCACACTATTATAAAATCTTTTGCAAGAATCATGATAGTGTTGCTTTGGAAGCTGTCTGGCAACTCCCAACCTGCCTTCTCTTACATGGTTCATTCAAAGACGGAGAAAAAGAGGCCTGTCTCTGTAGACTAGTAACAGGTGCCCACTGCCTGTCCCTTGTCCCAGGCTGGGGCTGGATAATATGGAGGCTGTTTAATGTGATTGACACAGAGCTCAGACTGAGCCTTCTGCTGTGCCTGTCACTGTCACTCTGCCTGCTCCTCAGGGATCTCTGCATCTCTCTACCATAAGGTCTGAGATACAGGTCTAGAAAATAATGCAACAGTGTGAAAAATAATCTTGACAACCTCCAGCTTCTCTATTATGGAAAAAGACAAAAAATTAAAAGTTTGGGAAAACGGTGAACTGCTTGCACCCGTGAGCCTGTGTATGTGATGGCAATACTCTTAAGTGTGAAACAAACAATTATAAAAAAGCAGTGCCTTAAAATCACAGGCCAGAAGTGTGATGAATTTTAAAATGAAAAATATGTATGAACTTGGCACCAGTGGTTCTCAGTCATCGTGCTGAGATGCACTGATGGGTGAGCTATGGGTTGAGTTTATAATGTGCCTTGTGTTTGCTCTGAACTGTAAAAGAGTCAGGCAAAAGCATGACATTAATTTACATAAAATATAATGAAATTAGCCTTCCATAAAGTTGATGCAGTTTGCTGCTTGACAGCCAGCTGTTTAGTCTGTACAATGATGTATCCTTATTATCCTACTAGGCATGGCAGTACAAGTTATTATGTGACACTAAAGAGCAAATTATGTTTGCCTTTGAATTTTCTTTGTAAATGTGATGCAGTTCTGTACTGTCTTTGTTTCTTTTATGAAGTTTGTAACACCCACACTCATGTCATACTGCTGCCTATATTTCATTCATTTTTTTGCCTTTTGCACTCATCAGTTTCCCTTCTCATCATCCTCGGTTGTTTTCACTTCTCAGAAGGCTTTGTGGACCAAGTCAGTTTTCCAGTTTTGAGCTGATGTGCGCAGCCTTTACCCTCTGAAAATTTTAATCGGAACTATGATCCTCTGGAGTTTTTACTTGAATTTCAAATCAAAATGGCAAAGGGTATCATATTCTTGATAGCATTTTTCTTCTCCAGTACTTTATATTGCAATGGACAATTAATTCTGACCAAGGCTATCTTGGACTGAAGATGCACATATGTGTCATGCAATAAAACTGCATTTGTCACATTGTTCTCAAGGTTCTGTCAGAAACCTTGTAACTGTCATTTGTTGTAAAAAAAATAATGTTTAAGTTTGCTCTACTGTTCAGTCAGAACAATAGAAACAATCTTGCCTCTATGCTTTTCTCAAACAAGAAACATAGGAACTTGAATTTCAGTGATGATTCCACCCGTGTCTTCAGTGATAGTAAGGTGTTTCCAAAATGTATTAAAAAATGACATATGTCTCTGTTTGCATATTCTTTCTCACTCCATGCATTTCTTTGACACTTATGTCTCATTGGTATCTGTTAAAGGCTTTATTTGACAACTCCTAATACAATGTTTTCATCATGCCTGAGCAGTGATAGGATTGAAATGTGATTGTTAATAGTATCCATTACTTTTAAGATTCACAGTTTATCAGTATTACAATTTTTGCTGTAGTCTAATGTTTATTATTCTGTTTTTCTTTTATGTGGCTGCTATAAAAGCTTAAGTAATATTCCTTAGAACAATAAAATACTGGTCAAGTACACTTACTACTCAGAGGCCACAAATCAAATTTTTTTAATGAGCCCTTTTTACTGCATATAAACTTTCAAGTGTTCATGCTAGAACAGTTTTTCTTTTTTGATAGAACATTTTTTTGTTTTGTAATAAAAGTATTACAAACAACTCTATCAACATATGAATATAGTATTATTAGGGAAAATACTGCAGCATCATACTGCACTGGTTTCTTTCTTTCCACCAACATTAATATTAAGTAAGTCTCATTTTGTCCTCTCCTCCTTCACCACGTCTCATAATTATCTCTCATAAAATTGGGCTGTGCAGAGAATCTGTCTGTATCTTTCTCTACTACATCAGATCTTAGGATCTGAGAGATGTACACAGGCAAACCACAGCACACTACGTCATGCTGTCCTGATCACTGTAATGCTTATTGATTGTGATTGGGAGACTTGCTCTAATCTAGCTCTGCGTGTTCAGCCAAACTTAAAAACTAGCCTCACCCTGGGTTCTATCTGTGTGTGTGAGTGTGAGTGTGTGTGTATGTGTGTGTGTGTCTGTCTGTCTGTGTGCGTGCACGGGTGCTGTGTGTGGCGCAACTTGTTGCCGTAGTAACGCCGATTGTCTCTGGTTTGCAGACAGCCAATGGGAACGTGGAGGCCAAAGTGGTGTGTTTTTACCGGCGCAGGGACATCTCCAGCACACTCATCGCCCTGGCAGACAAACATGCAAGTGAGTGACTGACCATAACCCAGCCAGCAAACATTCGGCATGAAATACTCCAAAATGCCATCCAGTATTGAAAACAGTCCTTGTTGAGTGCCCTCTTCAGTTATTTTCCATTGCCAAGCTGTTGTAATGCTTTCATACCCAATCGAACAAGGCCCAGAACTGAGAAATGCAACTTGATTTGCACAACAGATTTTCTCATGAGACAAAATAAAAAAAAAGGAATTGAGGTAAATTGAGAGTGTTTTTGCAGTCTTTCTCAGTAGAGAGAAGTGCTCCAGGCTGCAGTGCTTCTTCTGTTTGGCCTGACTGCAGACAGCATCCACTCTGCTAGGTTTATCAATAAGAAGACACCTGTATGTGCATGTGTGTGTGTGAATGAACGCGTATGTGCTATTCAATGTGTCCGTGCCTGTTTAAGCGTGGGTGTGTAGCCTGCATTTGCGTGTGGTGCTGTTCTCCAGAGCTTGGAGCAGGCTCTGCAGTATCTGGTTGTGCTGGCAGGCGTTGACTTTGCGGCTGGGCCGTACCTCAAACAGCACTGTGTGGGCTTTTAATGTTCCTGGTACCAGATCATTTTTCAGAGGGAAATAAAGACAGGCAGTGATTGGTGGTTTGAAAAATGGTCAGGGAAAAGAAAGAGAAAGAAGTACAAAGGCACTGGTAGAATGAGATGGAGACTTAAAGGTGGCCAGTAACAAAGAAAACGGAAGAACGAGTGAGCTGCAGGTAGAGAAAGAAAGTGTTGCTTGAAGGCCATTGCTGTTCTTGACTGCCTGGTCAGCTCCCATAGTGGGCAGTTGGAGCTGACGACCTCAGGGCACTGCTTCAGAGTGTCTAAACTCAAAGAGTAAAAGAACCAGGGATGTGTTTGTTCTCGCTGCAGATAGATTGCTTAATTTGCACATGGCACAGGATTCCCACAGGCTTTTAGAAAAAAAAGAAACGAAAAAAAAGCTTGAAAGTTCTTGAAAATGAGTGGATGGCTGACAGCTCTTGATATAAAAAATTATATATATATATATACCCATATATATATTACATATATATATTATCAATATGCCTCAGCTCTCTGTACCTCCTTCCATGCTGGGATCAATAATTCGCATCCTGAGCAAAACCCTGTGATACACTCTTTTGCCATCAGTCAAAAAACGTGAGGCTCCTATGATATCTAATTTTGACAAGTGACATGTCATACCCCTGAGTATGTAAATTTTAAGTACTTGAACTTCACCAAACAAGACATTTAAGTCAGTGAGAAGTTCTTCAATTTGATGTCCAGGTGAATGTGGGAACCCTGATGACATGATGTTATCTGTTTTGCATGTATTAAAACATTGTATTTAGTACTAAGTAACAATAATTTTGCACTGTATGGAGCTGCTGACTTCTCTGGGGTCATTATGCGATGTTTATTATATGTTGTGGTGATTCGTTCAGTGGTTGGATTGCCAACTTTGTCTGCAAGCCTACTTTTCCACAGGAGACAATATAGGTTTCAAATAAAGTGAGTGAGTTGCTGCAGTATGTTTCTCAGCTGAGAGAGGACCTGCAGTTTCCAGCCCCTCTTCCATCAGACCTCACTGCAGACAGCATCCATTCTGCTGGGTAACACTGCTCTCTACCTACACGTAGCTCTGTCTTCATTATAACCATGGTGGGAAAATACCACCACCCACCAGCCAAATGCTGGTAAATTTTGACTGTGGCTGGTAAGTTAGTCATCCCCACCAACGACCTTGACATTTAACCAACCATAATTAGATTGTCCTGTTTATATTCTAAAATGTAGCTGCTAAAATAGCAAAAGTTTCTGGTGAATAATGTGATCTACCAGCCACTGTCACCTGTGGCACTGAAAAGTTAGTTTCCCTTATTGAATGCAATTCTGCCATCAGTTCAGAGTTGTTTATTATACAAATACAGGAAGTAGACCCACTCTGGCTTGACATTTACATCCATCCACTTTCTCACAATCTGGTGGAAAAAGTCTAGCTGTTGCCAGATCTGGACCTGAAAGGATTTTATATCAATGTCAAAAAGTCGTTTAACTTGGGTGCACTTTATATCCGCATACAGGCACTGCTGTCATATGAACAGTGGAAACTCTGCCATCCTGGCAGCTCAGGCTAGCAAAGTCAACCACTAGACTTTGGCTGGGTGTGGTGGGCTAGATGTTGGCTCTCGGGGTGTGAAAGGGTGTTCTGCATGTGTGTGTGTGTGTGTGAGAGAGAAAGTGAGAGAGAGTGCTACTGAGCAAGAGTGCGAGCCACTCAGTGTCCTATTTGAATGAGCATGCATATGTGTGCTTGGGTGAGTGCATGTACTTACATTTGTGTGTATGTGTGACCGTAACCGCAGAGTCACAGTGGAGGCCTCGGGGTGTATCCATGGCAGAAGGGGATTGTTTGTTCTATTGGACCACACAGCATCAGTCTGGAGTGTGTGTCTCTTTAAGAACCACTGTGTTTATTTTTGAGCAGTGTGTGTCTCTGCCCGAGTGTGTTCATTGCCATGTAGTTTTGTGTTGAGTGTGTATGAGTTGTTTTATAAGTGGTAATATTCATATGTGTGTGTTTTCACTTAAAACATATTCAGCACGTACTCATCTTCTCACGTTTGTATTCTGTGTGTCTGTGCACATCTCTGTGAAACGGGATGCTGCATTCTCATGTATGTCTGCAGTACTTTTTGCAGGATTTTCCTCTGATGTATCTTTCAACTTTCTATTTATTATTTATTTATTTTTCTTTTGTCATAGCAGCTCAAAAATAATTAAGCGCTATAACCCCCTTCAGGCCCAATTCTGAACTTTTTTTGTTAGATGTTTTGTGTGAAGTAAATGTGCAGTCTTGTGTATAAACAAAAGTAATGTTACTTTTTTTTTTTTTGCATGATAAGTAGAACCAGTGGTGATGCTGAAAAGCCAGTATAGGCTGGTAGAATTGGTACGCTGATACATGGGGCAAGGCCTTATTTCTATGATTGTAGTAATGTTTGTATAGCCTGCTCCTATATGGGCCTCTTGGTTCTGGCTGTGCTCTGCCAGCAGCAGTTCGGTAAGGGGCTCCCAGACATTTGCAATATGTGAAAAATGCATGGCAGGAATGGCTGTGCACCGCATGGGTGTGGGCTGTATCCTGTCTGTGTTTCTGTAGCTGCAGCCTCGGTGTGTGCTTGTGTGTCTTTATGTCAGTTTTTTTAGTGTGTTCATATGTGTGCGCGTACGCATGTCTGAGTGCACATGTGTGTGCTTATGTATGCGTGGTGAACTTGACTAGCTCTGGGTCCTTTCACGGGAATTGCTGGAGGGGTACATTTAATCCAGCTCGTTATGGATCAGTGGAGAGTAGCAGTTGACTGTGTGCGCATGTGTCTTTTGTGTGTGTCGCCAGTGAGTCATTGATCAAATATTTTCCTTACCGAGATTCTTAGCACTCCCTCAGTGGGGCCTCTGACTCCGCCCTCACGCTTGGCCTTAGCCCCTCCCTCGAGACTACTGCAGCCTCCTGAGTGGTTGGTTGTTCTGGTGGACTTGGCATTTTCACCTCCCTGGCCACTCCCTTTACACATTTGAATTTGCCATGACTCAAACTTTTTTTTTCTATTTCTGAGATGTGGCTCCTAGCTCCCATAAACAACAGACATCAGTGTTGCCAGTGAACTGATTCACAAAAGCAGAAGCAGTTTGGCTGAACTCTAGGCTACGTGGAACAAGCCAGCAGTGTAATAATTATATACTAGCCACTGGTTTCTTATACTATGGCTGGGCCCCAAAGTACATCTTTTGGGTCATATGCTGTTTCCTAGTCCAAAGCACCTTGCAACACCAAGAGTGAATAAATTTACCCAATGCGTTACACAACCACTTTCCATTTGACAAGAGCTGTGATATGTTATAATGGCACTAGGTAATAAAGTAAGAGGATACATTTCTCATTTGCATCCCAGGCTGCAGGTCTTTAAGAACCAAAGTCTTATCCACTGTAATGATTACAAAGAGGAGGCAGCATTCTTCCCTTGTTGACATTGTTATATATTTGACCATTATGCCTAATGTGGAGCCCATAAAAGTTTTGCATTGTAATTGAGCTGCTTGACTATTAAGTTAATTTTATTCATGTTGTTAGGACAAATGTTACTGATTGTATGGGCTATTATGAAGCAATATGGGGAAATTATGCTTTAGAAATGCTTATGTGTCACTTTGAGCAGTTGGATATGTTTCTGTGGTGTGCTGCAGCATTGTTTTTGTAAGTTGTCCACCTGGCTATTTTTTTAAATAGTTAATAATGAAATAATTTAAATTGTGAGTTGAGTATTTTGTGGCATTTTCACCTTCACCAAAATATTTCAACATAAAAAGAGGAAAGACTGGGAGAGAGAGAGGGGGATAACATGCAACAAAGGTCCTGGGATGGATTTGAACTCTTTACTTCTCGTTTACATGTTATGTGCCTTCACTTGAGCCACAAAGACACCCATAGCCATTGTTTTTCACGACTGGCCAGTTTTCACTTCTCTAATTCACATGTAAGCGAGTCTGATAATTTTTCTGTATGGAGGAAAGGCTGTTTCTTCTGAAACACTATGCATCTAATTCTAATTGTATACACCAGTCACTTAATACCTACATCCTGAAATCACACCCTTTAGTCCCTGCTGATTAATAAGCAAACAGTATGATTCTGTGCAGTATTATTTGAAGACTTTGTATCAGTCACTTATCTTGCTAATATATCACTGTTTGAATTCCCAAATGTAATCAATACGTAACTTAACTTGCACTGTTGTACTTTCCACTTTGCTTTACATTTTCTTGACGAATTGTAGCTACATTGCCAGCTCCAACAACTGGATAATTGAATGACAAATGTGGCAGCGCTGTAGGTCAAACCAAGAAAAAACAAAAAATAAGCAAAGCTTATATGCATGCACATTGAACTGAAAACAAACCCCACTGTAACAGTAATAGAAGGGACACCAAAAATGAACAGTACCACATTGTCTTGTTGCACTGTTTTGTTTTGTGCTGACTGTGTTGCTCTGGTTCTTACTCTTGCTTGGAGTGCGCAGTGTCCCCAAGAAAAAATGTTAATGGTGAAATGATGATAAATTGAAGGTAAATTACTAAATTCAGTACCGTTAAGAGGTACTGGATTCAAATATGTCTTCTTGTGAACTACTTGCATACTCTGTCCTTTTAAAAGTTGGAACAGTAGGAGTGAAACACTTTCCTTTCGCCTAATAGGTTTGCAGGGAAGTATCAGTCTGCTTATAGCTGTCTGCTTCTGTCTCCACTCCTGCCACCTCCACATAGACATGCACTGTATCATAGAGGGGAAGTCAGTGTGTTAAGGTGATAACAATGTGGTGTACTCTCCTCACCTCCTTGCCCTCAGGCCTCCTCTTTCCTCCCCTTTCCCTCCCCTCTCCCTCTCTCTGCCTGGTAAGGTGACTCATTCATCAATAATTGATAATTGGTTGGGACAGGTGAGATGGAGAGGCAATTTGTGGAGAGTATGGTGTGGGTGCGCTGCCAGGAGATTGGCTTGGAGGCTGGAGGAGAGAAGAACTGAGGCTGGGGAGTTGAGTTGCTCCTCAAGGACACACAGCCAGGGATTGGTGGGCACAGCCAACCCGCTGAAGTACGGCTGCATAACCCTGCCCTGCTGGCGCTCACATGGGTGTGTGTGTGTGCGTGTGTCTTTGTGTGTGTGTGTGTTAGAGAATACACTTAGTCATAGATATGTGTGTGTGTGCATCAGGGATGTCACAATACCAGAATTTTAGTAGTTGATACAAATACCAGTGAAATTCCACAATTCTCAATAGCTGATTGAAATCATGGCGAAAACAGAAGACCCATTCAGCAGACAGAGCTTTATTTAACAGCTTTATATGAACACTACCTAGAAACTTTAGAGAAACTAACAGGAACTTTGTGTTTTAAGTATTTTAGCACATAGGCTACATTACAATTAGAACATGGAGTTACAAGTGCAACATCAGCCAGGAGCCTTCAAGTAGGAAACAAAGCAGCCCAACAAAATACTCATTTCACATTAGAGGAACTACATGAAATGTCCTGCTGTGCTCTCATTTTGATTTACAGCCCTGTAAGCATGACTGCAACTTTAAGTGTTTCAGTATAGGCTAAAGGTGTCTGCACATGATAAGCAGTTTGCGCTGTGATCCTCTCTAGGTGGGGTGCAGAGTCAGTGATGACTGTCAGTTAGCTTTGCTGTTAGCAGTATAGGAAAATAAACCTGGTAGCACTGTCTGACTGTTGACAGTCACCATGCATTGCTTTTTTGTCTGAGATTGTGATACCTTCTAAAGATGATTTTTTTTCGGCATTTCTGCTTTATTAGATAGTTTACAGTGGAGAGAGGGAGGAAATACAGGGCTGAGACAGAGGGGATGACATGCAGCAAAGGGCCCAGGCCAAAATTGAACCCGCGCTGTTTTGTTCATATGTACCTGGTATGTGCTCTACACGGTGATCCACCAGGGCACCCCTGTGATGCCTTTTAAATGAATGGTATATAACTCAGGAGATTCCGCTTTTGGCTGTTGGTATCTTGAATTTGATTGGACGTGCTTCAAAAGGTCGCTGGCAGACGGGGTCAGAGTTGAAATATATTGAACTCTGAGTGCAGTGCAAAGAGGAAAATCCGAGTGGTGCGCCACACAAGGTAGTGTCGGTGCAGGGTTGGGCGACATCGCTCTCTCGATAGGAAAATGACGGCACAGCCAGCGCAGAGTGGTTTTATCGCTGATCCCCCCCCCAAGGCAACGGTAGAATAACTGAATGACTTGGTACCTAAGTATGGAGAAAATATGAGTAGTAAGTCAGTAGTATGCTTGTGATATCTGTAGTGTGTATGCAAACACTGACTAACATTCAGTATGTATATTCATATGCGAACATACAAAATAAACACACATCACTAGTCTCAACAGCAGCACCCCTCCTCATCTTCCATTTGAAGCTGAGAAGTCATCTGAACTCACATCAACCTCTGCACTAAATCCCATCTGCTCTCCTGTATCTTCCCCCTCTTCTCTCTCTAATGTGCTCTTATCTTGAAATAAAGAAAATCCTTTAACTTCTCTTAAGCTCGTATTTCTCTTATTTCTGTTCCTACCATTTCCCCTTACATGATCACTTGCTCGTCACAGGAATATTGTCAGGGTGCTATGGCTCTGACCCTCGCACTGTTTACTGGTGATTGATTGTAATGTTGGTGATCCGGGAACTGAAGCTCATTCCGCTGTTGCTCTCATTGTAAGCTGCCTGGCTGGGTGATGCCTCGAGCATCAGCTGGGTCCCTAAAATGTAAAACTAAACTTAAGACATGGGTGCGTGCACACAACATAAGAACTGGGTACACGAAAAGCCAATGTTTTACACATCCCGGGGGTGCATACACGCTCTCTTACTAACACATACACAAACACACACACAGCTCATGTTCACATTTATTTTGTGGTGTCACATATTTGTGGACTGAGATGCCCCACTTACCTTCCTGTCCTGTTCCCATTTCACAGCTCCCCACCTGATTTGCAATTACCTATCATAATGTATTTTTTAAAATATCTAGTCTTGTATATTTGGTTGATTTTACACCAGAGAAGATGGAGTCAGGGCTGTGCTGTGCGTCTAAGACTGTGTGTGCGTACCCTACCGTTGGGCACTGATAGTGTCTGGTGGGTGCTGAGTGCTTGGGAGAGCGAGGGAGTGAAGGAGCAGTTATTGATTTTGGCCACACATCTCTTCTCCTGAAAATCCCTTGATTGCTTTTGTTCTGCTCCCCGTCTCGCTCTCTCTGTCTCGCTTCCTCTAATGAAACTCCAAATGAATTGGAGCACGCACTGACTGGTCTCTCTCTCTCCGTTTCACTTTGTCTCTCTCGCTGTCCTCTTTGCTCTCTCTACCGCTCTCTCTCTCCCTGGCTCTTTCTCTGCCTGTCTTTCTGTCTCTCTCTTCTTGTTCTCACTCTCCTTCCTGATTTCTCTATTGCTCCCTTCCCTCTTCTCTTTCTCTGTCTTTCTTATGCTTCCTTGGTCTTTATCACTTCATCACACTCTCTCCATCTCTGCTATTTTGCCTGTTTTTGTATGCCTCTCTGTTCATCTATTTTCTTCCTGTCTCACCTTTCAGTCTTTCCTTCTCCCCCTCCCTCTATCTCTCTCTCTCTTCAGCCCTTCGTCCTTCTCATTTATACATCCTCCTCCCTTATAGACGAGAAAGACAGCGTGTGGTAGAGATGTTGACTACCAGCAGCTGCTGAATCTATTCTTATAGAATGACTCAGACACCTGACTGACTCACATGGACTGATAACCCTCCAGCAATCCCTCTGCCCATTCATCCTCGGCCCGTTCAATTCTAAAGTAGTGTTTTTGGTCCAGTGTCCTGTAGCCTTTGAGTCTTGCTCTCTCTAGACTTAATCTGTTTGTGTGTGTGTGTGTGTGTGTGTGTGTTGCAGGGATTCACCAGGATTTGTTGTTGTTTTTCCAGTCAAGGTGTGAGGAGCCCCAGCAGGGGTCCCATGGGTCATGGAATTTCCAGAAAGTAATGGAATTTTGAAAAGTTTATTTAGGGAATTTAATAATTTCTTAGAACAAGTAATGGAACATGATGGAATTTTATCAGCTTCAATTTAAAAAGAAAAAGTGACTAGATATTCACTGAATGTAACATTTTTTTCATTGTGTTCATGTTATTCACGTTATCAGTTCTATACTGCAGAGTGTTTTTTTTTTTAAAGGAAATGATCAAGGAAAAAAAATCCCATGTTACATTTAAGTGGGTTGTAGAAATTTAACATTTTAATCAGTGAAAGTCATGGAAAGGTCAAGACATTTTACATGTGACATAGAGGAGGAACCCTGCTGTAACTGCACAAGCAACTCCCCAGCCTTAATGGTGCACAATCAGTCAAAATACACACACACACACACACATACACACACAGTTTGATGTGGGGTGGGATGTGGAAGAAACACACAGTGCAGTCAAGGAGCATAAAGTGATGTGTAACACCAGTACAAATGGCTGGTGCAAAGGCTGCAATTAACTGTGTGTGAGAATTGCTCTGAAATATAGGAGGTTACCCTGAGTAATGATGTCATTGAAATGCAGTGGGAGAGCCTTAAAATAAAGGAGAATCCTGGGTGTAAATGGGAGTCACTAGGCAGAATTTGTGGGATGGTTTTGTAAAATACCTGTGTATGTGTACATGAGTCTCTTTCTCCCCAGGGACCTCATTGTTCCAGCTCATCAAGTGCGCATCCTTGTGCGTTATGTCTGCTTGTTGTGCGGCTGAGACTGTGTGGGACTGTAGCCAATATATTTGGATCCCTCCTTCTCCCTATGGATGCCATTGTTCCAGCTCATCTGATGTGTGTATGTTTGACTTCTGCCCCCGCCCACACAGGGGAGCTGGAGGAGGAGATGGAGAATCCAGAGATGGTGGACCTCCCGGAGAAACAGAAACACCAGCTCAGACACAGAGAGCTCTTCCTGTCCCGCCAACTGGAGTCCTTACCTGCCACGCACATCAGGTACACCGCTGTACATCATCCTAATAATATAAAGCCATATATTTTGTTTGTTTTTCTTTCATTTCTCTTGTTTTTTTCTTCTTCCCTGTCTTTGTTCCAAGAATTTTTGAGTTTTTTGGCCAACTCGGGGCACTATGCTGACCTTTTTTCCATGCAGCACATGTGCTCCAGAATTGAAAGCTTTAGGATTCTGGAAAAAAAATAGTAGCATGATCAGTAAAAATAACAGCAAATGCTCATCCCTGCTTTGGATCAAGCAGCATATGATGTGCTCCTTTTTAAAAATTCTGGGTGGCACAAATTTAATTTGTAGTAGCATATTCTGCAAGCATTTCAGAAGAGTCATGACACTAATTCATTTCTAATAAAGCCTCTATTAGAAATTCCTCTTTGACTGCCCCTCCCAAATATTTCTAGTTTTGGTGCTATGCTGATTATATTCTTGCATTATACATATCATTGCACTTGAGAGAGAAACAGAGAGATCAAGTGCATTCCTACCCCCAGTATGAGTGATATTAATATGATGCTTTATTGATTCCCGCACTCTGGGGTCAGAGTACATGGTCATCTACAGAACAGCTATGATGTTTGAAAGATGGTTGGGAGGAGTATTTTAAAGCACACTGAGATTTTTAACTTTCAAGTGCTTTCAACTGGTCTGGATTTACTTCAGCACAAAATAATCCACATAAATGCAGTGCAAATAGTTGGTACAAGTGTCAGAGGAAAGATTATTCTACATTTAGATTTGCCAGTATTGCCATTGCCCTTTGTTTTAGGTTTACCAAGACTAGATCTGCTCTGAAAAGAATGTTAATAGGACAGTTTTCCCTTTGATAAGCAAATAATAAACCTCTGATTTTTAACCAGGCTCAGATCAAGAGACTCACTAGGTTGATCTAGGCTTGATGACTGACTTGCAGTGATTCCTTTTACCGTAAAAGACCTGAGTAAAATACTATCTGCAAAAGGTTCTTTATATTGCATTGCAGTTTACCACATCAGTGCAGCTCAGACGCTATAGGATGTGTTGTCAATCCCAGAAAAGTTTATTTTATTTTTGGATTGTGCGATCCAACTGTCAACTCGTTATGCTGTTTCATGTGGCAAACCTTACCTGTGTGGTGCTGATTAAAGCAAACTCTGATTTTTTGTGCAAACATTGTATCGCTCAGTCCTGATGAGGCCTGTTTAGTGAGTTTTTAAGCTTGATTAGTTTTCTAACTTAACGCCAATGTGCAGCAAGGTCGAGCAAGGTGTTTGAATTATTGCTTTGCCAAATCATATTTGCTCCAGGCTAGAGGGGTATGACTAATGAGTTGCTAGATAATTTGAACTCAAACAGGGGCAGCTGTCTGCTGTGCTCAGTAGGGATAGGGAATGACCAAGATGTGTGATATCAACACACCAGTCCTGTTCTGATTTGAGCGCCCTGTTATTTCAGCAATCAGGAGTCAGTCTCATCACTGTGGACTGAGATACATCCCACATTAAAGTAGTTTCCCAGACGGTTTATCTTGACTTTGGTTTGGACCAGGGTAGCAGCTTTCATCTCTTAATTAAATAACACTGGCATCTTTTCCACCAGACTTAAACCCCTGTCTATTTTTTTTGTGTTTCTATAACCATTCCCTCTGTTTCTCCCTTCTTCCTCTCTTTGCTTCCCTCTGTCATCTTCTTTTTCACCTCCTTTCCTCACTTTCCTTCCTGGCTGTGTGTGATTGGCTGATTGCAGGGGAAAGTGCTGTGTGACACTGCTGAATGAGACAGAAGCTCTGAAGTCCTACCTGGACAGAGAGGTATGTATAACAGCTCACCATACCCAATAGTATGCTGGGATTTCTTAAATTATAATTAGGTGTATTAGGTTTAAGGACGTGTGTGTGTGTGTGTGTGTGTGTGTGGGCGCATGCACACGCGCATGTGTGTGAGGCTTATGAGTTTGGAGAGTCTCATTGCCCAATGAATTATTCAACATGTTGACCCAGAATGTTCTTTTCACATACAGTAATGAGGAGATGAGAGACTAGCAGAGGGGAAAACACACACACACACACACACACACACACACACTTCACTCTTCCGTCTCACCATCTTTTTTCCTGTTGCTTTCATTCTAACTTCACATGTTTTCCTGCTATCTTTATTTCCCAGGATGCCTTCTTCTACTCGCTGGTGTAT
>OMKZ01034263.1:0-13112 GCA_900302535.1 Neoniphon sammara | reverse complement strand
AGATGGGGGAGACCAAAATTATCTACCACCTCGACGACCAGGAAACACCCTATCTGGTGAAACTGTCTGTGCCTGCGGACAGGGTCACTCTTGCGGACTTCAAAAATGTCCTGAAGAAACCCAACTACAAGTTCTTCTTCAAATCTATGGACGATGACTTCGGGTAAAGGGTTTATTTTGTCTAGCGGACGAATTAGTATGCCACTCATTGGCTTGCCTAAACTTAGCTATATTAGTTGTTAACCTCATCGGACTGGGTTGTCGTCAGTTTTAACTTAACGTTACATAGCTGTGGAACATTAGCTAACCTAGCTGCTTGTATTGCAGTTCCTTTGTTAGCTAGCTGCTAACGATTAGTGTTAGCAAGTGAGTCTGGTTAGCGTCCCGACCCCAGTTGGGCCATTTGTTTACATTGCCTCTGTGGTTAGCGTATGCGTCTTGTGCCTTGACTTTGTCTGACAAAGTTTGGTGTTTGACCGTTTCATAAATGCCAGCAATAATCTCAAAGGACTTTTTAAGATGTTTGAGTTAAAGAAATGACAGGAAGAGTTGACAACATCAAGAATAATATTGCAGCTGTCATTTGTTAGCTAACGTATAGGGAGCGTATGCTAACAGGCTAATGTCAAATGGAAACGGCCAGTCAGTCGAGCAGGCCCCTGCTGTTGTTGTCTATTAGCCCGGAGGAATGCAGAGTTGGACACAGGAATGCCCTGTTCATCACTGTGGCAGCTTTATGAGCGTGTCCTTTTGTGTTAAAACATGGCTGGAAAGTAATAGACTTTTTATTTTCCGCCAGACAGTGTCTTCCTTAAGCTACATTTTCAAAAAGACAAGAGAAAGGGACAAATGTTGCATTTTTAAGCCCTTCATCCAGGTTTCCTTCGTTGTTTTTGGCTATACTCAAACAAGGGTGGGGCAATAACTTTTGGACATTTGAAAGTAGGACGGACGTGGTTTAACAGACCCAAAAACATTCCTGTTGTGAATAGTGGTGGAATATTCTTTATATAAACGACTGAAACCTTGTATTGGCTTCTTGAGACTATGCTGGTAATAGAAAGAGTAACTTGTCAGACAGGAATGGGGATAAGGGCCCATACATGCATGAAAACTCTCAAAGAAGGACTTGCTGACCATCTCTGTTCCTTCTCTGAGACAGGCAAGGCTAATCCCGTCAGTAGTCAGACGCACTTGGTAAAAGCATGCCAGATTTCTCCTCTGGATTTTCCCCTGTGGTTGTGAGTCACCATCTAATATTTGGTGCTTATCTTGAAGAAACCATTTGTATATTACCTGATAGGGAATTTTATAGAGTTGCTGCAAATTTACAAGTTTGAGTACCACCTCTGTACATTTGGCTCAGAAAATTGTCATATCCCTCTTGCCAGATTTGGAGTCAGGGGTGGAGGGCTTCCTTGGATGGATGGATACAAGGGAGTTTTTTGCACAGTTTCTGAACTAACTGCTTTTAAAGTTGTAGTCTTTTGACAAGTTTTCTAGGTCTGGCTGGTGGACAGCCTCTGACAAGTGGTGATTTGGAATTCCTACCCTGGAATTGAGTCTGAGTTGGACAGTGTAATTGAGTCTAACCATTTTCAAAATCTTGTTTCTGTCTACGCCTATTCTTAGTAAAGGAGATTGAAAGATCTCACATGTTATACAAGCCAAATTCCACAGCTCCCTAATTTCCACTTGGTTAGACTGGAATGCTGGGTAATAGAGTTTAAAAGTTTATTTTATGCATTGTTTGTTTTCCTTGAGCACGTACATACTGATTGAGGTGAGACGCAGGGTCAAAGCCAGCAGAGGCACATATCGTGGAAAATATTTTGTGTTTAGCTAAATATATTGCTTTTTATATTAGCCATCCATCAGCTGAGGCTGATGTGTGCTAGAGAGCATCAAGGGGCAGTTGTGTCTTTGTAGGAAAGGCTTAGAAGATAAGTTCAATTTTGGACTCAAGCCATATGCCTAACAAGATTAACTTGCTTTCATGAAGTATGAATTATTGAGCAGTACTCCCATGTTCCACAGGCAATATTTTCAGGCAGTAGGCTTGTGGTTGGTACTCTGGAACCCATAGAGTTTTCTCACTGTACTCCTTAGTAGTGCACAGTGTTAATTTTTGTCCCAGTTGTCAATCCCTGTTTGACTGAAGGTCATAACACCCATCTCCATAGCATTTGCATGTCACCCGTGTGTCACTGCATTCAGAGTGTTTTTGTATGCAGGAGTTAGTAAATATTCACTGAATCAGAACTCTGTTTTCCTTACAGGGTGGTAAAAGAGGAAATTTCTGACGACAACGCCAAGCTGCCCTGTTTTAATGGACGTGTGGTATCATGGGTATGTTCAAAATACACCCTGGAGTGATTTTTTTGTTTGTTTGTTTGTTTTTTGTGTGTGTGTTGGTCTGTGTCAGTGCTAATTTTGGCCGGTGTTTAGCTGCTGTGTTTGTTTGGCTAAACTGCTCTGTGTATATGTTTGTGCGTGTGCATGTGTAACAATGATTCCCATCTGTTGGCCAGTGCCCACAACCATACTCTGTCTCTGGGGAAAGGCCCTATGCATCTGTGTGATAATATCATTATTGCATAATGATGCTAGCATTAGCACACACACACACACACACACACACACACACACACACACACACACACACACACACACACTCCTTATAGTTTTTTTCCACTCTCTTTTTTTTAGGTGTTTTATAGTAATAGGGCACTTTAGATATATAAACTAATTATATGATGTGTTGTCACACACCACACACAACACACACACATGTACATGCATGCAGCAACTTTCTCAGAGGCACAGAGCAGTAATTCTCCCGTCTCCACAACATGGGAGACATCTGGTGCTGGTGCACAGCCGCCCTTCCTCTCGTCTTCATTGAGATTGGATTAAGAGCAAGTGAAATCACAGGATAGGGGGAAAATACTCCTTAACAAAGAGCCTCACTGCACGCCGCCTAACAAGAAGATTGAATCACACAGGGTGGGGGGAAAAGTGGAGAGAAGGAGAGAAAGAGTGTTTTGTGTCCCAATGTGAGGGGCTGATATACTGCGCTGATTGAGTGCGGTGTGTTTAGATTTATGTTTTTTCGGTTCAGTTTGAGACTTCTCATTGCAGTGGTATTGGTAGGTTTTTGAGTGTCTAATCCAGCATGCTTGTACTGCTTTGTGCCTCGGTTGCGGTCATTTTTATTAGTTTGTCTGGAGGCTTGGTTGGCTCTGTTTCAAAGACCATTCCTCTTTCTCTATGTAATTGTGTGAGCACACACAAACGCCTGTGAGTCTGTTTGTTATTCTGTTGGAGGGTACTGAAATGTTCCATGTACAATGAACTGTTATTTCTGTTACAGTCTGTCGCTCTGTCCGTTTGCTTGCCTCCAGTGTTCATCTGTTGTTTCAGTGACCTGACTGATTGTCCTCTGGGGCCTGAGGGCCTGGCTCACTATCATCACATCACATCATCACAACACTCAAGGCCTGCAGCCTCAATCTGGGCTGCCATATACTTTCAGCTGCTGCAAACTGACTTTGTTCATCAAGTCATTTTTTTGCTCCCTGCGCCTCAACTGGCCTGCAGTACAAATCACACACCTTCCTCTCTCTCCACTCCAAAGTAAACTCCTTGCACTGCAAACAAGCAAACGAAAACCGTACAAACACAGTCGACTTTCTGCCCCTGAAAGTCGACCCTTCTAATAGTCTACCACAGACCCCCTCCTTCATCTGAGATTACAGAGTTGAGCAGGGATTTTAAAAATCGTATTTTTATTTTTTTAAGACACTCCATGTGCATTACAATACTACAATAAAACAGGATAGAGTCTCATAAAATGCACAGGGATTACATTACGATTAGGAATTAAAAATAAACAGAATAAAACTGCTGTCTCATTATTCTGTGTCATTACTTCAACGAAGCTGCACAGTTGCAATACATTTTGTGTCTTCAGTTGAAATTGGCTGGCAGTTAAAATCCTTATGCAGCTGTCACAGTGAGGATGATTTTATAGATTTTAAGTGATTAGAAATATTTTTTGTATGACTCTGTTATATTTGATTATGACTGATTATGATTGCTCTTATTATTAACGAGGCATAACAACATTGAAACTTGTGCCAATGTATTTTTTTAATGAATTCAAAACATAAATAAAACAAAGTGGTGAATTACTGTGCTGAGCGACCAAATCTGATTCGACTGAGGAATTTCTGAGTCAGGTACAACCCTCCAAACATGGGACATAGGCATAAACTTGGGGGGAAAAGGTAAACAAAATTAGCGGCCGTGATCTCAACATCTCAAACGTTTTTTTTAATCATTACTCTTTGGTTTGGCCACCCTTTATGGGATTTAGGCTAATCACTCTGGCTGTAGGTGTAATTCAGCTTGTTATGCTTGCTGTCTTTTTTTTCATTTGTTAGTGGAATATTCCACCCGTTCCTCTAATGAAACCTGTTTGTTCGTTTATTTTCAGTCACTTGCTTGCTCATGTATCTTTTCTGGGCTGCACTCATTGACCAGACAGTCTGAAGTGACTTACTGCATTTATTATCTTGTACTATTACCAGTCATATAGTGGAATTGTGGCAGAAAGGCTGTCTTTCTGTCCCTTCAGCTTGATTGTCTTATACTTTGGGCGATTGTCAAACCTTTTGAGGCTATCGTGATCCAAATCTAAAAAGCTCAGTCTTGCTTTTGCATTAAAATGGCATTCAGCAGCTCAGTCTTGCTCTGGAATCCAGGCTAGTATAAACACACGAGTGCTCTGACCTGTCCGTCTGGTGCCCACTTGTTCCATGGTAAATAGCCTGTGCGTGCTTGTCTTTCTGTCTGTTTATCCCCTCTGCCTCTGTGTCATCTCTCTGACCTGTGTTTCTGTCTGTTCGCAGCTGGTCTCCGGGGACGGGGCCCACTCAGATGGAGGCTCAGTAGCGGACAGTTTAGAGCCCCCGCCCCCTCTGGAGAGGACCGGGGGCATCGGAGATTCCAGACCCCCTTCCTATCAGTCAGTACACTCGGAGAAGGCTGAGTATTTGTTCGGTGATTGTGTGTGTGTGTGTGTGTGTGTGTGTGTGTGTGTGCGTGCGTGCAAGAGAGGTATTGTGTGCAGGGTGTGTGTAACAGCAAGAGAGAACAAGATCAGTTAGTGTGATTTTGTTGCCATGTGCACTTTGTGTTTGGCTTGGCATGTCTTGAATGAGGCTTTCTGTGCTGCCCAATAACCATAATAACACAGGACACAGCAAGTTGAATGAATAAAGTATGACATCCTGTGACATTGTGCTATTTTCAGTCTTTTAGCAGGGTTGTTGACTCGTTTTTTACTGCTAACAAATGAAATTGATTCCCAGTTTTCACATTTGTAAATGCTTAGTCTACATATAAGGCAAAGTGTAAAGAATTGATAAATGCTCACCAGACAACAATAAGTCAACTAACACTTAAACGCTGAATAATTTCAGCAATGTATTTACAGTGTGCAAGCTGTACCTCTCTAGCCTGTACCATTTTCTCTGACTCAACACAGTTTGTGACATGACTCTGACAAGAAGCAAATAAGATAGAAACATTTGTTTTGCTGGTTGTTAAATTAACTGGAGTACTCTGATAATAATGATGCAGTGTGATGGCAGCATTTTCTCTCTCTTCAACAATGCCTTTGTCTCCCTGCTATCCCTCTGCATCCTCTCTCACTCTCTCTCACTCTTTCTCTCTCTGCAGCGGGAAAGCAGCAAGTGGTCGGGACACTCTGGACAATGATACAGAGACGGGCTCCATTGTGTCGCAGAGGAGAGAGAGAGAGAGGCCGCGACGGAAACACAACAACGACCATGGTCAGAAAGCCTTTCACTGCATTGTTCCATATTGTATTCCCTCTCATTGTTACTGCACATAATTTTCACAGCTCACGCATTTTGTTTATCTGGTGGATAAAAATCCATTTTTCAACCCAGCACAGTATCGCTTTCCCCAAACGTTTCCCAGAGGTTTTAGAGAGTTGGCTGTCACAGCAAAGGCAGTGTTAGATTGGAAAGCTGAGTTGCCACATAGTCAAAATAGCAAGTACAGATGCTCTGGTAATGATGTGTAGTTCCTCATGAATACACTAGAGTTAGGGTTAACCTACCAAGAGGAATGTGAGATTTGTGTGAACCTTGCTAAGGTTGGCAGATAAATTAGATCTTGCTCAGTAAGGAAGAGACATGATTTGAAGTAGTGTGCCAGTATAAATGAGTGAAGTCTCTTGCCCCACACTGACAGAATTTGCCTTCTGAAAACTGTTTCCGTCTGTTCAACATTATGTCACATTATAGCTGAAAACTGTGGGGTGTGGGCCTCTGTTTTTTGGGATGTACTGTTTCAGGATTTTTTCCCCCATAAGCTTTAGTATTTTTCAGACACATTTCATCCTGATCACACCTACGTCCCTCCACAGGTGGACGGCAGAATGGTTACTCGTCGCGGGCCATGGGCCGCGGCGCCGCTGAGTATGACAGCTGCTCCTCCTTCATGAGCAGCGAGCTGGAATCTACTTCCTGCTTTGATTCAGAGGATGACGACGCCACCAGCAGGTCAGACGCGCTGTGTAGCTGCCCAGCTCCTTCATAATTGCATCCCCCAATACGAAAAGGCATTTGTCTGGAGGCCTACCTCTGGAATTACAGTTGAAGGGTTTTGGCAGAGAACGGTACGTCTGGTGGTTTTTGTGGCCACCCCCTGGGTTCCCCACAAGGAGCTTAAGGAATATCTGCACCCTACTTTTAGAGGCGCTGCTGTTCTCACTCCTTAGGAATTCTCCAGATTGTTTTTTTTTTCCTGTGTTAGAGCCCTAACAGGTCTAGATAAAAGCTTCATCAATATCTTAGTTTCCAACAAAGGAGCAGATTTTCTGCCTGAACAATATTTCTGCATCATGGTGCCAAGTTGCCAACTGATGCTCTCTCAGTTGGGTCATAGCGCCAAGTAAACCAATAGTGCTTTGGATGGTCTCTAATAATAAACAGTTAGAGCTTGTCTTGGCAAACCTCACTTAGTTCCAGTATGGAAACAGTGGCTAAATGCTCCTCATTAAGTAGGTAATATAAGAGTGATTTGTTGTGATTTGTGTTTAGATATGTTAACTCATGGAATAAAATAGTTAACTTTAAATATAAAGTATTTCAATATAAATTATGTCTTATTGAAGAATGTATCTTGATTCAGAGAAGCTTTATAAATAAAGAATAAAGAATTCAGAAAGTAAAAGCTCACTGATCAAAAAATGACATATGCAGCCAAAGACTGTCTGTAAAGTGTTTCTCCACAGCAGTCTTCCAGAAATGTGATACGCACTGTTGCTCCTGTGTTCAAGTCCCTGCTGTGACTGCTTGGCCATTAGCTTGAGGACGAGAATATTGCCATGTGTGTTTATTTGTAAATAGTTAAGATTTCTCTTCCTGCTTGTTTTCAGGTTTAGTAGCTCCACTGAGCAGAGCTCTTCTCGCCTAATGAGACGACACCGCCGTCGCCGGCGGAAACCAAAGACCTCCAATATGGACAGGGTGAGACCACACACACGGGCATATAGGTCAGCTGATGATATTTTCTATTTATCAAAAAATTTTGTTAACATTCTGGATCTATTTTTCCCCATCTGTCTTTGTTTTCTAACTGCGTCCTGCAGTCTTCATCGTTCAGCAGCATCACAGACTCCACCATGTCTCTGAACATCATCACAGTCACTCTCAACATGGGTAAGTAGCTTGGCCATATGGAAACTTGTGGATTTGGAAACAGAGACTGCTGTTTCTTTTTCTGAATATGGACAAGTTCCAAATAATTGCATATACAGTTACTCACTGTGTGTATTTATGGCTTGAGTCAAAGACTTTTCACAAGACAGTAAAACATGTATACAAGCTATCACATATTGATTGCAGTGGTAAACCTAGTGTCTGTATCTACCCCCTTATATTAACTAGTAATACACTCATCATTATTATCTTATTATTATCTTATTCTCTTCTGCTTTCCTCTCTTCTTCTCCACTTCACAGAGAAGTACAACTTCCTGGGCATCAGTATTGTGGGCCAGAGCAATGAGAGAGGAGACGGAGGAATCTACATTGGCTCCATCATGAAGGGAGGAGCTGTGGCTGCAGACGGACGCATAGAGCCTGGGGACATGTTGCTGCAGGTGTGTGTGTGTGTGTGTGTGTGTGTGTGTGTGTGTGAGAGAGAGAGACAGAGAGAGGGTTGGAAAAAAATGTGTGGTGTTGCATACCTGGGATTCAGACCAGGAAAGTGTGTGTGTGTGGGGGGGGGGCATGTTGTGTTTGTGTGTAATGCCAACACCTGCAGTGAAGTGAAATTACTCAGTAGGGCAAGAGTAATCGAAGGTTTCTCTGCCCAGATGGCATTGTGTAACCCCTGTTGTTTTTGAAAGGGTAAGATATATGTATCTGTGAATTGAAATCATTATGTGTGGCATATCTTCATTCCAATCCTAATTTCTAGTGGGAATTCCAGTTTTGCTGCTTGTTGCCACACTCCCACTTTTTTCAATGTTATTCCAGTCACATTCTGTATTATAATACACAAATGTCACAGTATATGGCATGAAGCTGACATACATTTTGAACCATTAGTGCTACAACTATTTGATCACCATTTTAATATCACAATTTTGTGTCAGAGAAGCAGGACATAATTATTGGCTCATGTCCTCATTTTCTATTTAATCCTTTCTTGAATGCCTAATCCCTAATTCCAATATGGCATCCCATGAATGGCTTTGTGTAGTCGGATTTCTTGGTATGAAAGTGCCTTAGTTTTTGATAAAAATAAGTGTCATATAAACACAAATTTTACATATATTTTGAGGCTATGAAAGATTTGATGGCATTATATCCCTGTAATTTTTGTGAGCACTGCAACGCAAACTTGAATTATGAGTTGTGATGGTCTTAAGAGTTTGTGTCTGTCAAATTCTGGATTACACTTATTCCACATAGGAACCATCTTAATATCACCTCCATCATGTATTGTGGTTATGTTAATTAAGTTATATTGTACATCAAGCCTAATATTGGAGTGTGTGAGACTATTTTTTTTCTTCTCTTTTCTTCTACCATAGGTGAATGACATCAACTTTGAGAACATGAGCAATGACGATGCAGTTCGAGTACTGAGGGACATAGTACACAAGCCAGGGTGAGTGGCACATAGAAACATTAACATACCCACGCTTGAGTAACCATGCATTCATGCAAAGACTATCCTCGCAACTTCTTCAACAGCAGTAAATGTAAAACTCCTACCGTAAAACACAGCTGCAAATCAAGCAACTTGATGGAGGCCTAGTAAAGGTTAAACCGTGACTGTGTGTGTGTTATTTAGGTCAGTGTTAACTGTCTGTGTGTAAACTTTGTCTCTTGTGTTTATTACCAGCCCCATTACCCTGACTGTAGCCAAGTGCTGGGACCCAAACCCTCGTAGCTGCTTCGCTCTGCCAAGGAGTGAGTATTTTTGTTTTTTCTTTCTGTATTTTTTTCTTTTTCTCTCTCTTTTTGCTCTACCCCTTTCTATAATAGCACATTTAAAAGTTAATACCTCATTGTTAATACCTTAATTAATTGTTTGTAATTGTAATGTAATGTAATGTTAATACCTTAATTCTGAGTCACAGTCTGTCATTCACTTGCGTTTCATGCAGCAGACCAGCTTGCTTCTGATTTTGTGGTGAAATTTCAAACAACATCCACTTCATCCAACAGGTGAGCCAATCCGGCCCATTGACCCTGCTGCATGGGTGTCCCACACGGCGGCTATGACGGGGGTGTACCCTGCATACGGCATGAGCCCCTCCATGAGCACCGTCACCTCCACCAGCTCCTCCATCAGCAGCTCCATCCCAGAGACTGAGCGTGAGTCACAGGACCCCCAGCATCTGCCCATTAGTGCGTCTCAATGTCTAAGGCCAGATACAAGACTCATTAATTCCACACAGCCTACCTTAATTCTGAGTCACAGTCTGTCATTCACTTGCGTTTCATGCAGATTTCCCTGGTATCACCCAGTGCTCCAGTATCCACTCATATACAGATGCACACACAAACTCTGGCCTTATTTCTTTGAATTCACAATGTACTTGTGCTATCTTTCCATTGTCTTCCTTTTTATCTGTTTGATACCTTTTGTTTACTGTAGCACTTTGTGACCATTTTATAAATGAGCTTGACTTGAAACTGTCTCAATGAAGATGAGACATACTGCATGGTGGTTTAGGAATGTGATATAGGAATTTACATTTTTTGATCACTCTCATGTTAAAAAAAAACAAAACAAAAAAAAACATCCTTCACCCCAAAAAGGTGCAGAGAGACAGTCATACAGAGACAGCCCAGATATCAGTATCTTCCTGTGATGTGTTAGTAAATCTTGCTGTTAAGAGTGGCCCTGCCCTTTCACTGCATTCCACAGACTAGTCCCTGTTCCAGCCATAACTGTGTTTAGCCTCACAGTCTCCATCTGCTCAATAATTCTCTCGTCAAAACCCAGCCATAACTCTCAGCTTTCATCTTCCCTGTAATCTTTTGGAAGGACAGGGATTTTTTTTCCCTTTCTTTCTTTCCGTAGAAGAATCTCATCTTTCTTGACACACTCATATCAGTTATGCCAAATGGTTCTGATTCAATTTTTTGATAGAATGTCCTGTTCTGGCAACATATAAATTTCACTCCATCACATCTCTTAATATAATCAGCGCTGTTGCCGGGGTGTCGTCAAGACCAGATCAGCTTGAGTCCAAGACAGACAAAGACCAGGCGTAGTCCAGCCTGAGTCACAACCAAGATCAGGGGATGAATTATAGTCCTGGCCAAAGGAAACTAAGTATTATTTGAGACAAATTCCCGAATAGAGATCAAATCTTTCAGTGTTGTCACTATAACGGTACTCCACTGTGCCTTTATCAGATATCTGCTTTCATGTCGGTTTTGAATCTCAAAATTTTTACATAGTTGTGTGAGATTAATTCCATGGGGCTTAAGGGGGATTCCAAGATGTTAAGTAGAAATATCTTAGGCTTATTTGGTCAGATCAAGATCCAGACATCCAACATGTTTGACTGACCAGACCTGAATTCTACACCTCTGGACAGCAGGATGTGTCCTGGATGCTGTGGTAACTTCTTGTTGTCTCCTCTCATCTCCCCCAGGATTCGATGATTTCCACCTCTCCATCCACAGCGACATGGCAACGGTTGCTAAGGCCATGGCCTCCCCAGAGTCAGGCCTGGAGGTGCGGGACAGGATGTGGCTCAAGATCACCATCGCTAATGCCTTTATTGGTACGCGTCCTGTCATCTGTCAAAGCATTAGTCATGCTCCAGCTTTCGTTATCATATTTCCTTCATCAGCATGCCCACCCCTCTCTCGCTGCCCTGTTGCCATAGTGATGTCTTTCTTTTCAGTGTGACTTTAATCATCAAATAATGCCAGGACAAATAAATTCAGCAGAATCACTGGGAGCAAAATCACTTGGAAAGCCTGTCTAGTTTGTGTCCTGTTGAAACGGGGTGATAGAAGTTGTATCAGAAAAGTGGAACCAGCAATTATTAATTTTTCTTGTGTTTGAAACCAAAATAAATTCCTGTCGCGGTCACTTCATACAGGGTACATCTTTTTATTTGCATAGTCCATGCAGTTAGCTTAGACTTAGTCAGTCATAGTAACTGGTCTGAAGTCATAATGTAATATGTCTTATATGTGAATTGATAAGTGCTCAGTGTTTGGTTACTTCTAACCACAGCTCGTTACAAATTTCAATAGCATTTCAATATAATTTGTGGAATTGAATAATAGTTCATGCAACAATCCATTAATGCAGTTTGTCTCGAATTTGAAAACTGTATTTCATACGAATTTATTTAAATTTTTTCCTCCATTAATTTTTTTTTTAAGTACCTAACATCAAGGCTGCTGCTGACCTTGGTACCTTTTTAAGGACTCACAAAATAAATTTCCTTTAAATCTTCAAAGGTGATAATTGCCGCTAACTCAAGCAAAACACCGGAGATTGAATTTGACTGTGCAACAAACAAAGGTCATATCTGAGTGTAGATGAGTTCATTGCATCATCATGGAAATTACAGTGTCATGGAATTGTCATAGAAAAATCATGGAAAAGGCATGGATTGTGATCATCAAAACTGTGTAACATTCCCGTTTATGTGATTGAGCTTCAGTAAATATTTGTGTGCATCTCTATCTCTGCAGGCTCTGACGTGGTGGACTGGTTGTTCCATCATGTGGAAGGGTTCTCGGATCGCCGCGAGGCCCGTAAGTACGCCAGCAACCTGTTGAAGGCCGGCTACATCCGACACACCGTCAACAAGATCACCTTCTCTGAACAGTGCTACTACATCTTTGGAGACCTTTGTGGCAGTGAGTAGACATTCAGGTCTTTGGTTAGCTGAGATGTGTGTGTAGTGTCAGCAGTGAAAGTTGGTCATTTCATGGTTAATTGGTGTGTTACCTGTGGCTTCTATATGGACAACTGTTGTTTGAGTAAAGCAGAACAAGTATTGCACATCTGATGTTTTCTAGATGCAGTGTGACACTGTCAATGCCTTGTATTTTACTCAATTGGTTTCCTCTGCCCCCCCTCAGACATGACCCACCTCTCTCTCCATGACCATGACGGTTCCAGTGGGGGTGCTTCAGATCAGGACACTCTCCCTCCTCTGCCCCATCCCGGGGCAGCTCCCTGGCCCATGGCCCTGCCCTACCAGTTCCCCATCCCACACCCCTACAACCCACAGCCCTCTCATGACCTGCCCCAGCCCTACCTCGGTGGGGTGGGCGCAGGCAGCGCAGGAAGCCAGCACAGTGGTGAGTGCAACCTGTATCTGCATCAACAATGTATTCAGTGTAGATTCAAAAGCAGTTGAATATGGTTTTAGTTAAGAAAAAAATTTAAATATTTGTTGTTTTAAGTAGTTTTTATAGACTAGGATTTCTAGGATTTTAAGCTCATATGTTCTGAAGAACCTCCTCTGTCATGCAGCAGTGTGTGAAATAAAATCAGCGACCTTTAATTCCCTTCAGT
>OMKZ01034262.1:0-11419 GCA_900302535.1 Neoniphon sammara | reverse complement strand
AAATGCGTCTTGCACAGTTGCTCTAGGCTGAGGAAACATGTTGTTGCTGACAAAACGGACCCTTGATGAAGCAGAAGGAAGGGATTTCATCAATGTGTCTCTTCTTAATACTGCTAAAATAGTGGGTCACAGATCCTATTGTGGAGGAGGATTCTTTCCACAATTTGTACCCATGTTTACAACCGGCAGATTGTCCAATGTGGCTTTGCCTTACCGCTGTGATAATCACTCCAATGTGTCACAAGAGAAAAATGAGGATTGGGTGTGAGCCAAAGACCATTTAGTCCAAATGGTTGACTGAACATTTGAGTTCAAGAACTGCAACTCAGCATCCAAATAAGAGAATGGGAAACAATTACAATGTACTGCAAGAGCAGAGAGGAGGGGCATGCAGCTGAAGAACAGCCCTCAATCTTTCATCCCTGCAACAGCGCGCCCAACAATCTGCATGTGCTTAAACACAAAGTCTGTTGCAATAGGACTACATTAAATGGCTAGAAAGCTCCCTGGCTGCTCATTAATCACTTTGTTTAAATGGCCGCTGTGAGTTAAGAAATGGCATGTCATCTCAGAGGGCGACAACAGGCGCTTAAGTGTGATCTGGATGACACTGAGAAATGGGATAAATAAACCAAACCAGGGAACAAACTTGGGCTGAGTGAGAGAGATGGAGAACGGGTCAGCACAGGGTTGTGGGACTGAATCCAAACAGGAACCAAGCTAGCCTGTGGTATACCAAAATCTGTTCAGAGTCAGCAAGGCATCGTAAACACCCCCTTTAAAATCATGGACAGTCTTGGGAACTGAATAAACAAAGACTCTTGATAATAAAGCATTGATTCATTCTTGATCTTGAAATTAAATCCTGCCCAACTTCATAAAATGAAGCTGTTTGACAATAAAAAAGCCTACAATCATGTCATTTATCACATTTTATCACAATTGAGTGTCTTTGGGACAACACAGATTTGTGTTACTTTCTACTCAACATGACAGTCTGTAGAAAATGCACTGTAACACACAGTATCTTCTGTTGGTTTAATTCCTAGAGCCCACACAAGAACTTTAACATCAAGAATGATGTGAGATGGGGGAGCGTGACCCTGTGCTTTCAGGGTCATTGCTCTAGGGCTTCATCAATATGGGTTTTGTGGTATTGTAACTGCCAATGACCAACATTTTGTGCTGATAATAATCAATATCTTTGATTTTTTTTTCATGTAAAAACACCAAATATTCAGCATTTCCCTCAGAATTTAATTCTTGGCAGGATGGAAAAGCCTCTGAACCATCGTTTAGACCGCCAAGTAGTAGATCACTGCCTTTCAATGAATTAAATGTCAAAAATCATTACTGAATACATATGTATACTGAAGAAACTAAAATGAATGGTAGATGTTTCAGACTGTCTTTGTGTGTTCAGGGAGGAACCTTCACTATATCAGCAGTGGACCACATTGCCAATATTTGATGAATAATAAATGGCCAAAATCGGCCTTATATATCGGTATAGGCCTTGTCTGTGCGTCCTAAAATAGTATTGAATGGTTCACGGTTCACGGGGCGCGACAGGCCATCTGACGCAGGCACATCAGATGGAACATTGCCTTCTGAAAACGTCTAAGGCAGACTCTCTCCCTCTCTCCTCTCGCCTCGTCCCTCGGCTGCCTCATCCATTAACGGCGCTTCCCTCCTCTCATTCTTCTTCATCACTCTTGTCTCTCTTGCACTTTTGCCCTCCTCCTCTCTCTATCCCTCCCTCTGTGCTGTGTGTGCCCACAGGGCCGTGATGTGGCCTCTGTTTGGAAAGGCAGAGGCCCTCTGCCGCAGCACAAACAGTGCTGTTTGATGCAGAACTACAGCTGACAGCTTATCTCTTCAGGTAAAGATTTGACTTCTCTGCCCTCAGCAGCCTTTGCCAAAACTACAGGATGTTACAGGATGACACAGCAGACACATCTTACTGATAGCCCTTTCTCTTTCCCTTTCCTCCATTATTTGTATAAAGTGGCATTTTGCCCGTCCCAAATCTGAATGCTATCTGCTCTGGTCTGCATCAGAGAGATTTTCAGCAGTGATCTTTAGCTTACTTGATAATTGGTGATGCTTTGTTTTGATTTGGATTCCTAAAAGCCCCATTTACTGTACTAAGTATACAAACAACTAACTTGAGAACATGTAATTTCCCAAGAGCATGGCTCCACAAGGCTTTAGGCTATGCTAGTTTTCTTATTCATCATTTTCCTGAGCTCTACTTAACAGTGCATCAGAAAAGTGAACCTCCTGAGGACAGTAGTTGGAGGAAAAAAAAAATCCAAACTAATCCTAAATGGCTTTGGGCTTTTTGGGGCAATGTGTGAGATTGTGTGCATTCTAAATTAACATTGTTTTTGGTGTCCCTCTCAGTTATTAAACAAAATAATGTTCCAAAATTCCTTTAGAAAGTTCTAGGGATAAAAGGGGGAGTGGAGATACATTCATGAATTACACAGACTGTCTTCATTTGAGGTCTTTTTATGCTGTTAGAAAAGCGGCAAGTCTCAAGTGCGGCAGTTCTGGTTGGCTGATTTTACATGCCAGTTCATTTGCTAAGACCATAAAAGAAACCATATACAATAGGAACCAGGAAACAATTGCTTGCTATGGTTCCTATCGTGTTGGTAACAATGCGAACACCATATTTCACTTATGTTGGCGTTCCAAACAATTGTCTGCAAAATTTAAATATAAAAGAAATCAGTTAATCTTTGGGTATTGTGGGAGAATATGGATGTTCACAGCTGTCAAAAAGAAACAAAAGATGCCAAAAATATGCTGTAAACAGGTCTAATTTAATTTAAATGAGTTATGTCATCGCAGTGAGTCTTTGATTCACTGTTATGTCAGCGTGTAAATCAAATATCCCTTGCTAGAGAGTAATGATCATGGGAAAACAGGCAGACCAACAAATCTATATATGTCTTCAGTAAGGCCGTTCAGTGTGTTGGCTGTAATGGTGCTGCAGGACACTGGTGCTGTGGGACATTCCCTTCCAGGCTTGAGGTCTTACATAACGTACTGCCATCGATCCTCAGACAGCTTGGCTATAAAAAGATCGGGTTATGCATTCATCTCCAACGAGAGGCAAGGAAAGAGATGATGCGAGACATTTCAAGCAGCATGCTGCGCTTTGCTTCTGTTTTTCATAACAAGCCATGTTTTGGTAAATTTATGGTGTAGTCTCGCTGTCCATCTCTCTTCCTCAGAATAAGGGTCATCATACTGGTTTTCTCTGGCACCACGCCTGTCAGGTTCGCTTACGCCTGATGAGTGGTAGGCCGAGGCCAACCGAGCTCAGTCACTTTTTATCACTGCGGTTCCACTTGTCACATTTCTCCTGAAGCTGTGGCATTCTGGGAGCTCTGACACACCCGTTCATCCAGCACTGTGTGGAATGTCCATTAGCGACTATGCGACATTGAACTGTCTGACCAATCCTGTTTCAAAGCAAACCAGATATTAAAGGATAGACTTGGGATTTCTCTATTCAATAAAACTTTTTTAGCCTCTCAAAAACGACTTTAAATGTCCTTTTCGAAAATGAGAAGCTGAAAGTATAACATTAATTTGTATGCATCCACACGGTTCTGCTGCTCAGCTCAGCTATGCTACCTGAAACTTTCTGAACTTCTCTCTGTGATGCTTTGTGGAAGTTTATGAATATTTGGGATGTACTTTGGTTATTAGAAACAGTAGTTCCAAGCACAGTAATGCACAGTGGTTGTCCAACTTGTTCTGAACAAATACAAAAATCAAACAGACACAATTTAAGTGTCTTATTTAAAACAGATCAGGGCATATGGCCATTTTTAATGCATCAGAATTTTGTTTGAGCATGGTTTTATCTTTGGTTTACATGGATCCAGACATTTTCATACATCAGATTCAATAGTCCTAAGGCAGAATGGGACTGCCAAAAAAGATATTATGTGCACATTGTACATGTGTTATGCCATACAATATAATAAGCATGTAAGCTAATCCACTTTTCACACAGAACATTTATAATAGTTTCTGAGAAGCTGAAAACCACTGCCCTATTGGATTGCAATGAAGGCTAACAAGAAGCCGCAGCAAAGCAGTCTTCTTCTCAGTCAAGCTAGCGGCAAGCTTGTGATAGGTATGATTATAAATGATGGGAATCAACATTTTAATATGGCCTGGGCATATACCAAACCTATCCTTGAATGTATATCATACACATCTCCTTGTATTGCCCTTTCTTGTTTTACGTAAATACCAGTGCTTTATGCATCACCTCTGAATGTGCATTGTCTGTATCCAGACCAGAGGCAGTGGTGTGTAGCCCCAGGTGGGAGGCAGGTGGGTGAGGTCATGGGGTGCTAGCTGAGCCCACCAGGCCCACTCCATCACACAGTGACAGGAGCCATTAGAGCATGGAGGAGCATCTGTGGAGCCCCAGGTAAGAATGTATGGGGTGGGCCCTGCATGTTGTTGTAGCTCATATGATACACAGCAAGGGTGTGTACATCACATTTTGTACACAGGATCTACAGCTCATCTAAACACGCACGGATGAAAGTATACACGTGCACACACACATACACACACACACACACTCCTTGCCATGTCAGCTCTCGTCCCAGGTAAGCTCTGTCGGCTCCATCAGCAGCCAGACACAATACAAACACTGTAAGCACTGACCTTGCACTAACAGCAGCGGTGTGAGCAGGATATGGAAGGTGTGAAAAGATAAAATGTGTAAGCTTGACATTCGCTGAGGGCCAGCTGGGTCTTGTCCCAGATTTGGAAATCGTTTTCCAATGGCTGGTTGTTGGATGTTGGACATGGAAAAAGACGTTTTTGCAGAGGAATTTCTCAAGTTTCTCGGGAGAGTCAAGCTGTTGTGTTGCAGGAGGTATTGTGGTGGATGGGATGTGTAGGGTTGATGTTCAGAGGATGAACTAACCATCACACCCATCCATTTTGCTGACATAGCATCACATGGGGATAATTCATCTTTTCTGCGTTGACGGTTTCAAAGCATTGTGTTTTTGTGTTGTCTTTTCAAAGGGTTTTTAAATCTCACGATCAACATGGGGTGTCAACCCTCAGGGACCCTGGTTCATATGTCAACTAGCGGCATGGCCTCGTCAATGATAAAAGAGCGCACTGACACAAGCCCTCCTCCGCTTCCCTCTCTGGTTAAAAAATGTGGACAAGGAGCGTACAATTATGTGGGCACAACTGTCAACATTCACAAACAAAAGAACAATGGGCCTTCACTTCTCTTGCTAAACAAAATACAAACCCTCACATCAAAAGGAAAGTATCTAGATTGTAGAGAAAAAGATGTTTACATAAAATTATAGGGCCAAACAGGTCTTTTTGGTCTTTCTTCTCTTTCCCATTGCTTAAGCTTGTGTGTAGGCTGAACTCTCTATCCTGCAGTTCTGCAAAGATTTATTTTAATAGTCAACAAATGAAGTAATTTACATCATGTGGAACATAAATAAATAAGCCCCAAACAAACAAACAATAATCACAAATCATAGGGAAATACAATTTATTGCATTATGTTATGGAATAAGCATCATGAGATCGTGAGATTAGCCTATATTGCAAAGCATTCCTTCCTCTACTAAATTAGGTGCTGTAATTGTGTCTGAGTTTAGTATCTCTTATTGAAAATGAGGCTAGTAACTAGTGCTATGCAGAAAACAGGCTCATAAAAAGCACTTTTTTCCACATAAATAGTGGTTACACCACACACACCAGCGACTGCCAACTATGTTATATTTGAATGCTATAAAGTGTTGTTAGGGAGTAGCCTAATACATGATAGCACAGCTCCATAAATGCTTCAGTCGAGCACAAAGGCAATTGGAGAATATCCACATTGTAAAGGTCAGCTTGAGTAAACAGTTTAATGACAGGAGTTCTCCACTTCTGACGACAGCAGATATCTTGGCAAGAATAAATTAGAGCACACTTCAGCTGTATCCAGAGTGGAAATTGGCACCGGATATCTCTGTAAAATACTGGTAGGTCGAGTACTTAACGTATAGACACCCGAGTGTAGGGAGGAAATGGATGGGGGTAACGCTTGTGGAAAGGTATATTGGAGATTAATGGCCATAAAAAGCAAAATGGCAGCTTAAGGCAGGCATATGGCATGGATTAAATAAAGAGTCGCTGTCTACTTATATATTAACAAATAACACATCTTTAAATGCACTGATGGGTGACTTTGATTGGTCATCGGAGCTCTGTGTTTTCCTTGAAGGGAGCGACTGAGCGTCCAAGGGTTCTAACAGGTCTCTCAATAAAAGCCTTCCCCAGAGTTTGGATGTGAGAAGCTGCCAAGACTCGGCTGCTCTGACTCCAGCCTCGCTGCTAGCTCGACATGTGCTTATTCACTTACTGTACACTATTGTTTCCCCCTCTGTCACTCGTTTTCTCTCTTACTCTCTTTGACTGCGCTACTTCCTCAGACACAGATTTTCACACTCATTCACTTTCATGTTTTCTCACTGTATAATACTTTCAATCCACCTTTTTTCGTGGAAAGAACAAGATGTCAGCATAAATTCCAACGCCAGCACAGTGAAATTTACACTATCATTCTAATGCATCAATATATACTGCAGAAACAGACTAGGAGGTTATGAGGGAGTGAACATATAAAATTACTAAAGACATTCTTGGCAGCATACCAATGATGCACCAATCACTTATTTAATGAAATGCAATTAAAGCAATTTTATCAAATATAGACAGACTGAAAATCTTCATCCTTGGAGTAAGATAAAAAATATTTATTGCCCATCTTATTATGCAAAGCACAATAAGTAACACTGATCCAATACCAGTACCGCTGGCTACTTTAAAAAATAACCATGCAATTTTCCAGAAAATGACAAATGAGAACTGGGCTGATGAGCCTTTTTATGCAGCTGAAAATGAAGCTTTCCCTCCTAAGTGTGTGTGCTTCTGAATTATGCCTCTGTGTGTGTGTTTATGCGTGGAAGCTTGAATGTCATTAGCTTGTTTGCTTGTGTTTGTGTGTGTATGTGTGTGTGTGTGTGAGTGTGTGCGAAAGGGCCTCAGGACTGACAGATCGAGGTGCCATCCAAGTGTGGTGTGAAGCGATGTGGATGCCAGCCATGCAGAGGCTGGTGGGGACAAATAACATTAGCATGTCAATACCTGTGCTAACACAAATAACAAATTGGTGCGCATAAAGCATCAGTGTGTTGCTTCCTATAAAAAAAGGAAAACCCTTTCAGCTGATAAAATGGGCTTAAAAAATAAATTATCAGATGATTTTTATCTTTTGCCTTCGCTGTTTTGCACTTTCTGTTATTCAGACATTACTGTACTTGCTTCTCTTTTCTCTGTAGGGCCTGACAAACGCTGGGTTCAAAGGCCGATACTTAAACCAATATTATTGGACTGCAGACATAAATAGCAGATATACAATAAAATTATGATTAGTCAGTGTTTCCCCCCAGAACTGTATTGTTGGCACAGTGGAAAACATCTCAAACATCACTCCCATAACTGGAAACTAAAACTCCTTAGTGAAATCTGGGTAATGATAGTAATGATAACAATTTTAGAGGAGTAGTAGTGATAGAGGCCTAAAACCTATTGATGCAAACTTGTGTATGCATCTGATCAAAACGTGTCACAACAGAAACAGGTTAAGGCCTTCTTACAGACAAACAGGGTAGTATTGATCAATAATAATGGCAACGAAACAAATAGAAGAGGAGGAAGAACCTTTCTTAACTGTGTTGCAAAGCGCTTCACAAAACAAATATACAACAAATTATATGTAAAGTCATAAAAGAACAGAAACACACACACACACACAAAAGATCAGGGAACACCATCATCTGTCAGAGGTGGACGACACTGACAGGTTGGTTGTTGGTATTTTTAATGAAAAGCCAATATATATAGTTAAATTGACATATTGAGCTAAACCTATTTCTCAGTGCTCATGGCTCCGTCCTGCAGTAGTTTGAATGAAGCAGTGTTCTTTGGTAGACGCTGTAAATCAGAGACGCTAAAAATGCGTCAGCAGGCAGAAACTGTTACCACCACTGCTGCCCAGAAGGCTGCCATGGCTGATGTGGAAAATGCTGCCACTGAAACAGGCTGAATCTCAAGGATCAGCCAGACAAGAGTCTATACTTTAACATGTACTGTACTCATGTTATCTTACTGAATGTACTATATTGCATAACACATGTACAGTGTGCAATAATATGTTTGTCTAATGCCGTTTTAGACACAGTTCTGCTCTGAGACAACTGAATCTGATGGATGAAAATGAGTGGATCCATGTGAACTGAAGACAAAACCATGTGCAAACAAAATTCCAATACATTAAAAATGACAATATGCTCTGATCTGTTTTAAATAAGACACACTTTAATAGAAGATGTTTCTCTCTCCACAACTGTTTCTTTGTTTCTGCGCTTGTGTTGTGCATCTTTGTTTATTATATTCTTTGTTTGTCCTCAATGTGAATCATTTTGTAATCTTTGTTTTCGAAAGGCGTGACAAAAGTAAAGCTGTTGTATAAGTGATTAATATGTAGGTTTATTTTCATACATGGCAAACTGTAGTGTATGATTATCCCGTTTCAAGAGTGAGAATGCAAATTTCAGGTTATGCAACATGTAAGCAGTAAATCTAGATAATATACATGCATTATCTCTTCCCTCTGATTTGTATGCGGAGAGACTGCAGCTTAAACCCCGATGAAATGAGTTATGAACTCCACGGCCTACATGGAATTACTCTGAAGCTCCCGGTCCTAACTGCCTACATCCTTCAAACCGCACACAGAAGCCATAATGACACAATGGGAGATTTGCAGCAGATATAAAACTCTAATGTAATTGACTGAGAGCCACAATCAGATAAGCAGGCCCATTTCACCATTTCCTACGTTAAATGTCAAATGACTTCAGCTGAGTGGAGAGCGCAATGATAAAACGGCGTCGGCCCCATTGTGGCCTGTCTGTCATGCAAGAAGCGAGGCTCTTTAGTCCATCTGAAGAATGTCTTTTCTGTGCTCAAACAAGGAAAAAGCTGCAACAGTTCCTTTATAATACCTTCATGCCTCGTTGTCCCACTTATCACAGCACATTAAGGTTGCTATCTGGTTTCCTACTTGTATGGATGCCCATTGGCACACTTCAATATAGGAAGTTCTCCATCACAGAGCTTATACCGGCCAAGCTGTCAGCACCTGGTAGGTCTCAGGTGTGGACTTGAGGGCAAAACTGTATTTATTTACGTTATACTTATTCTTAGCTCTATATCCAATTTAATGTTCACATGGGTGGTTGAAGGCTTTCTGCAACTTGCCCTAAGGACTAATTCCCTTTGCTTATCATCAGTCAGAGTGACAGCCTCACTCCACAGAGCGAGGGACAAAGAGCGACAGAGACAGAGATGGATGAATGTACATGCTACAGTGGTGGAGTGCTTGCAGTGTGTAACTTAGGTCCTTTTATGAGAGCAAAGAGGACAATAAATCAGGTTAAAATGCTCATACATTCTGTATGAACCCGGGCCTGGGCAAGAATGTTGCACCAACGTGATAAGAGGAAACAAGCGTTATAATAAGAAGGGAACCTGCCAAGTTAACATGACTGAGGTGACGATGACAGTGATCTGTCAATGCTCCCTTTTTATGTTGTCAGTGGTCGGGCTAAATCACACGCTACGATAATGACAAATGTCATTCTAAAGTTACACGTTCCGAATATCAAGCCAAACATGGCAGCCTCATTTCCCAAAACTGTGCTATTTTAGAGTCTTTTCTCAATTCAGATCAGAACGAGAAAAAAAAGGCAGACGTGTGCTTGTTGTTGTCCAGATCATTTCCAAAAGTTCCTCACAGCCTGCGCAGTTCCCTCTTTGTCTCCACAATGCAAAGTAACCCATTGTGGAGTGATAGAGGAGTTCATAAGAGCTAACCTCACTATAACTTTACCAGCAATAAAATAATTAAATTTCTCTTTGCTGTGTCCAGTGCATTAATTTAGAAAGTCTGTCATTATCAGAACTTATGAAATTATGTGAAGACATTCGCTGAATTCTGGATGAACACGGCTCTGATACTGTCTGCTTTTTGATCAAAGCTACAACTTTACTGTGACAGCATGAAAGCTTGCAGTGTGCAGCGTTGTAACTCACACCGGGTTTCTGTGTTAGCATTTTGTCAAAGTAAAGTGATTCATGTCAAAGCTTTTTCCTAATTTCATCTTTTTCCCCGAGGTCATAACGTAATTTTTGCAAACACTTCCAAATTATCAAACAGTTCATTATGTCCATCTAACAAAGGATTTTTGTATTTTTTATTTTTTTTTTGCTAGCAGTTACAGAATAGCCAGTGACATTGCTTTGAAATGGCCTCGGTATTTTCAATGGCACTGGCTGAAGCTATTTCACTATATTCACTCGTGGGGGGGTTTCATACAAAGGGTACAAACTCTCAAGGAGCATGACTGCATATCCACGTCAGGAACACCGCTCTGTGGAATTCGGAGACTAAATTGGATTTGCCGTGCTCTATGCAGAGCACATCTGCCCCTCCAGAGGCTTGCCAAGTTAGTTAACCATGATGGCACACCATGAGAGAAATCTAAGGAGTCTGTTTCATGCCAGAGATGTAACTATCTGCCACTCTGTTCTTTCCAAAGACAATTGGATCAGCAGGGTATGTGGATTTGTGTGGTGGGTTTCCAATCAAAAAGCTGAAAAGCTGTCAGCTATGAGGTATCATCTCCTTCAGCCCTCTTGGCCCCCGCTTCCTCTGTAGCCTAGCCATGCCTGACAAGCTATTAGAAAGCCTGTCTGCCTGCGTCAATGGATCGGCCAAACTCCAGAGGACACAGAGAGTCAGATAAGGCTTAAATCATGAGAGGACAGCACGGAGAGGAAGGCAGCGGGGCCCTCACTTTTCATTTCCACACTGAGCTGAGCACTAAAAAGGGAGGGGCTAGATTGGTTATTTTTTTTCAGCCTGTGATTTTATCATTTTCTCCCAGTTGCCTCTCCCCCTGCCTGCCCCTATCTCTCCTCACCACAAAACACTTTGCACAGAGTCCTGTCCTTTGGCTGGGTGCGTCAGAGAGCCGCAGTCCCATTGGCTACTCGGGAACCCTTTTGTCACGTTTGTGCACACGTCTTGTTGAATTTGTTCTGATGGGTAGAGAATGTCACATTGACTAGACAGCAAACAGTAAGCACTTCTGACAAGGGGCTGTTGGGGAAAAGGCTACTTAATGGCTGGGTGCTCTGAAAGCAACAGGAAAAATAAGGGATGGCCATCACTTTCTGTTATTCTCAACTTTTCTCTGGTGAAAAATGTTTTCATTTTCTGCTCTTTCTC
>OMKZ01034260.1:26149-56764 GCA_900302535.1 Neoniphon sammara | reverse complement strand
AGAGAGAGAGAGAGAGAGAGAGAGAGAGAGAGAGAGAGAGTAAAAACAACCACCATCTGATCTCTTCTTCCAAAATTTGGGTGGGGTCCTTTGCACTGCAGGGATGGGGTGGATTGGTGTGGATGGGGGGTTGGGGAGTTGTTGAGCAGCAGCTTAAACAAGGCAGAGCAGAGGTTGTTTGCTTGCCACCAAAACCTGTAAAAACAGCAAAAAAAAAAAAAAGACTGCACAGGAATTTTGAGAAAAGTTGAGAAAATCACACTTCACACATTACCAGCTGTACAACAAAGGAGTGAGACCGTGTTATACTAAAACATCCTGTATGGGCCACCTGATGCCCTGAGCAGGCAAAATCTGACTCACTCAACGGATCAAATAGTCCCTCTCTTGCCAGGTTGTTTTGCTCTCAGTGACCTCCGCTCAGATCAGGGTTCATTTTATAGCACTTCAATTGTCCCATTTGGAGTGATGCCATGCATCGGCTCGCCCCCGTGCTGCACTGAGGGTCACCATCCATGGCTGTTATTTGTTCTACTGTCACTGTAGATCTATCAGAGGAGGGCACCATGCTCTGCTATGGATGCCCTCAGGGGCTGAACTGAAAATGGCCCTATTGCTTTTACCAGTGCACAATGTTGTTTTTGCATCTGTCAAGCCAGGATGAATTTAAGAGTATTAGGTTATTCTGAGGATGACAGTATATGTAACGCAATGGAGTATCTTTCATGCTCAACAGCAGAATAAGCTATACCCTATTCAGAGTAGCCTATAATAACCATATGCCAGCACCAGAGTATTCATATCAATTTGAAATGTTATCTCAAACATTTTGCAGGTTTGAGCATGTTGATACTTCGAATGGCAGCTGCACATAGATTGATATTCGCAAACTGGAAGGCCTCCATATGTATGCTGCACCTTTTGTAGATTATCTATGTAGGTCTGGCAGCTGTGTTGATGTGCTGTTGTTTTTTTATTTCCCTTTATGTTTGTCTGCCTGTTTTTTAATCATAGTGGACATTATGTTGAAACACTTAGATTATTTTCTTCCTGCTATAAAAAAAGACTTCATGCCAAATTATGGGTCACTGACACATTGTTTTATAGCTAAAATGTGTGAACATATTCACTGCCTAGTAAAGCACACTACTCATCATTACATTTACACCAAAACCACTAACTGGGAGTGTACAATCGTTCTGTCTAGCAGCGCCTCCCAATCAGCTGAGCTGAGCGTTGAAAAAAACACATGTCTTATCTGGGTTTGTTTTTTTCCCCTCCACGTGTCAAGATACGCGAAGCAGGAGGCGGGACCAAAACAAATCACCTGATTGGTCCATTGTATGTCACCACCTTATCATCGGCGAAGAGGGCTGTCCTCTTAAAGGGGCAGGTACAAAATTGTTGACCTCACCTCACCATAATGTGCCTCCAAATGCCTTAAAGAGATAATGAATGGGATATAATCCTGTCAGATTAATTTATTATTTATATAACTAATATTTAATATGCTGTAGGGAAAATGGCGGCGCAGATTTAAGGTTTTAATCGCATAATACGTTTTCATTGCCCCTAAGAAGCATGCCAGAGTCAAATAATAAGTGAATGGGCAACAACAAGGCAATAATACCAACCGATTATTAAAATGCAAATGTAAAGGTCATTTGCTACATCAAATCTGAATTTTTCTCTATGCAGTGGGTTATCTTTGCATAACACTCCGCATAATGGCAGGAACTTTTACATGGATGTCATGAAGGGGCGGGGCCCCACAGCCCTCTGGGCGGACCGATTTGCCACAGAAGAAGAAAAAAACACCCTACTCTGCACAGTTAACATCCATCTGAGTGGCTGTAAAGGATACAACTCGCTTCATCACAGTCTGTAGGAAACAAGGCAACAACAAGTTGTCAAGATACCACCGATCATAACGGAAAGCGCGTTTGCTGGCGGTGAGTTTATCATCTGTGAATGTGAAGGGGGGGAGATAATTTGAGAAAAGGGATGTGCTTCATTTTTATGTTTCTGAGTTTGTAAACAAAATCGCGGGGAATGTGGACATGCCCGGGCAGAGGCGTGCGCACTGACCGGGACTGATGGCATGGCAGAGCGGATACACCTTTACCAAATGTGTCCATCAGTGCTGCGTGCATTCATTCATACAGTGTACAATTACTAAGCTTTTAGCGTTTATTTCAACAGCGGAAGTAAGTAAGGACTGATTTATTCTGTAACTCCTCCACGTTCTCAGTTCAGTCAGTGGTCCTCATTTAGACTAAAATACATAAACGCGGTGTAGTTATTCTCACATTTGCTGTCAAACTATTCGCTTGGTAGATAAATTGACATGTCGTTTTGTGTATGTGTGTGTTTGTGTGTGTCTATGCGCGCAAGTTGTTAGGACTGTTTCGAGTGAAATTTTCAGCTCGTTTTTTCTAATGCTGGTTACAACTTATCTTGGAGATGAGTTGCATGCGAGTGCTGAGTGAAAGTGTCAGCCTGAGAGGCGGGCGGCTGTGATACTCTTGAATGCCTCTCAAATCCTGTTACTTTCTTTATCCATACTTAGTGTATCCGTTTTTTATCATGCGTAAAACGAGTTGACCTACACTTTGCCGGGAAAAATAGTCTTTGCTTCAAATATGACAGACATCAGTTTAAATTTGTATTTTTTAGTCCCACATTGCTTTGACAAATTTCTCCAGTAGTCCGCTGATTAGTCGGACTTGGCGTGTTTACGCGCAGAGCTGCCCCGGGCGTTGCGCTCCTGATGCGGATAAAGATCCACCACATTCCCGGGTGGTCCATCTAAGCCCACATTTCCTGATTTATTTGAAAAACCTTGATTATAATCTTTACTGAGGCTGTTCAATTAGATAAGCTTTGCTTTCACAGTCACAACAAACCAGCCATTCCCAGGATGAAACCCTGAACATTGTGCTGGACTTGTTCTTGCCCAAACGCTTTCCCATCATGGGTAAAGCAGGGTTCACGGCTGCGTAGCCTCTCGCCTGCACGCTGGCGTCCACAGACTGTTCTTTGTACATGAGCCCAGTATGTAAAATAGCAGCAGAGTTCACCTTGTGTCCATCCCCAGTCAGAGCTGTGGAGGAGAGCCCGGTGCACAGATGGTGCAGCAGAGGGAGCCACTTTCTACTGCAGCTCAGAGCCTCTGACCAGCCCTGTGTGGCTGCCAGGCCTGCCTGCCTGCTGCCCCAGGCACTGTGTGTGTATGTGTGTATGAGTGTGTCTGTCTCACTGTCTATGTTTGTTTTTATGTGTCTGACACTGTGGTAATCTTGCCAGTCCTCTGCCGGCTGGCAAATGAAATTCAAGACCTAGCTCACTGTGCTGTGATTGACATGCAGCTCAAATGCACATTTGATCTCAGTTAAACTTGCTGCAGCGCTGCGAGCAGCCCTTATTACTTAGGAAGCATTAACCAGCATAGTGCTTTGGCTTGCCTGAGGGAGAAGTTCTGCATTTATATAACAGGCAGATCAGAGTTTGCTGAATTTCATTGCTGCTCAGCTAATTAGTATGTCAATTCTGGACTGTTTTTGCACTGAGATGCCCTGGGAAAGATGCAGGCCAATAGGTTTGTAGGGCAATATTATTTTTATCAAAACTAACAGTCCATTTTAAGATATATTTCACACTAATGGTGCAGCCTGCCTAATCATCATACAGTGTTTTTCCACAGCTGTTTAAAATGTAATTTTCTTCTTTGCTCAGTGTGACATAACGTCACATAAAGGGGATATGACTGGTGCCGCCTTGGTAAACATAATACCAGGGTGTCCAGTTTCAACTTTCGTGTTTGCCAGTTTGTCCTGCTCGTTTGTCTCCACTTACACAACAAAAAGAACAGACAGGCAACTTTGGAAGAAAAAAAAAGAAACAATAGTTCAAGTTCTGGCATGAAGCCAAGGAGGAAGAGAGTGTATGTTTGCGTTCACCAGGGGCAGTTGAAGACACGGCGAAACTTGTTTTTTTTTCCTCTGTCCTCATAAACCTGGCTGCAGTGTGCAGCACGTGACGCCGGCAGTCTCAGCCAGAGCTTTGGTTTCACTTGGGTTTCACTCTGGCACTGTGCGGACAGTGTAGACAGGCAGTCATCCAGAGGTTGTGTTGTGTGAGTCTCAGTGCTGAGTCGCAGAAGTGTGCAGGAGGAACCTAATCTCTTAACTGTGCGGTGCTCAGAGGCACACAGATTAAGGTAACTCTGATAGAAAAAAAGCCTCTTGGGTAGATCTTTTGGCACTCATTTACGATTTGGCATATTATCAGGAGCAGCTTGGCAAAATCTGCAGCGGGAGGGTGGCAGATCTGGCATAGCTTTTTTAGCCGCCCACCGGGTCCCCCTACATTGGGTGTTTCCATACATTTGGCTCCTCTTGCCACTAATCTGAATGAAAAACCACTATACTACAGATGTAATGAGCCTCAAAGCTATTTGGCATTGCAAATGTTCATTACCTTTCTTAAGTTATAACTATGCATAGACAGACCCTGTGTTTCTGAGACAATGTGCCTCTGCTTGTTAATTTAAGTTTACCACACACGTCGTAAGCCTCTTACATGCAGACATTACAATGCATGCATTTGTCTTTATTGTTGACAGTGAGAGACAAATTTGCAGTTGCCAGAGGGCATAGTTTCTACTTCTTACAAAATGATATTTGTCCCCCTTTTCCTCTCCAGGGAGATTACCGCTGAGACGTCGGATGGATGATGAGGAGGAGGACATGCCGCGGCCTATCTCACAGCTCTGGGGAACGCCCTTTGGGGACGTCAAATACGAAGACCGAGCCACGCAGACCGCGACCGGACGGGCCCTTGTGGCCGTCACTGCAGCTGCCTCGACATCACAGAGCCACAACAACAACAGCATCGACATCAACGCGCTGCCCTGCAGGTCATACCAGCAGCCTCACATACTCTTTCACGGTAAGGGGGAGTGTGACACATTGTGAGACTCTCGTGTGTGATCTGTGCCGACAGCATCTGAAATTGAGAGCATACATCATAGTTACCTCTCACTTTGAGTCATAATTCCTCCTATTTGGTCAGTTCTTCTAGGGAAATTCTAGGAATCCTCAGAGACCCGAGTAATTCCATCTTTCATCGTGATTTAATAACTTCCAAATAGGCCAGAAGTTTCAAACTAATTCGGATAGATTACTGTGTTTTCTAATTTTTTCTTGGTAGACGAGACAATTGAATTTCAGTTTGAATTATTCCACCTCAAAGTGACGGGCCTGGAAATAAACTTTCCTTGTAGCTGGGAGATCCCCTCACAGTAACATGCATACTGGGAACCTTAGACCTTAGATTATATTTAAGAAAAATGTTTTCATGCTGTAACCACAGATAGCTATTCATAATCAGACCTGTAATGATAACTTATCCTGCACTTTTATATCTTGGATTGTTGGCTGACATCTTTTTCCTTTTGCATATTCAAATTACGTTCATTGTAACAAGGAAAAGCAGACAAGGACATGAATTTGATATATACACAAAGGCACATACCCACGCTAATATGCCCACCAATTTTAATTCAATATTGTTTGCCTGCAGCTAATCAAATCAGTGTGACATCACTCTAATCGAATTGTACTGATACGTACTATGTTGTTTGTTTGTTGACTCAGTGTCAGCCAGTGAGAGGTGCATATTGTTCTGGGTTAAAAGTCATCGATACATAAACACTACTGACAGTTATTACCCTGCCGTTCATTATAATTTAAGCAGTAATAGATGTCATGCACTTGGCTCGATGCCGCCTCTTCTCCTATCACCGTTTCTCTTGTTCCTCCCCAAGAATGGTCCAGCGGACTCACAGCGGTACTCAATTACTTGGAGATATTATGGTCCTTTTTCCACTGAAGTGGGGCTGGCAAGGTAGAATAGCAGGCCATTCTTTATGCGATTACATAAAAAGAATTGTTTTTCCCTCCGAATCGCATGACGGCAGAAGCGCATGGCAGGGGCGGTGACTGAACCCAGTGACACAGCACAGAGAAAAGGCGGCGGTTCACTGAGGCCGTTGCTGATTTAATAAGGCATTTGAGTTTTCCCACCTACTGACACTCTGCTTTTCTCTTGTTTATGGACTCTTGAGTTGTAGCCTACTTCAAGTGGAGACATTATATAATTTTTCCATAAAACAACCACATCTGATGGAATCTGTGTTTCTGATAGCAGTACAGCAGTACTGCAATGTAGATATGTGTGACTAAACTGGCCTCTGAAACAGACAAAAGGACCGCAGTGTGTAAAGCCATGAATCTTTACTGGTAAATCCAGAAGATTTGGCTTATCACAAGACTGGAGAGCATATCCTCTAAGGCATCTAGTCCAATATCAACGACATTACATGTTGGAAGGTTCACTAAACTGAAAGATGTTTCAGTTTAGTGATCAGTCATGACATCACAGATATTGTTTACTTTCTGTATATTGATACTAAGCCCTCTTTTGCTTTTCACTAGATTTGATAACCTCTCACTATTTGAGAGATCTATGAACAATAATCTGCATTGAGAAGCTGTAAAATTGATATTTTCCTCTTTTAGGCAACGCTGGATTCCGCTCACATTTCCCCGCTCAGTTTGAGCCGATGGAGGACCGGGGAGAGAGGCAGATTGAGGAGGGTAGAGGGGAGGAAGACGAGAGGGTGGCAGAGAGGGCTGAGGAGCAGCAGGGAGTGAGTGTCGAGGCGCAAATTGGCCGTAAACTTCGGGAGATCGGAGACAAGTTCCACCAGGATCACGTTGAACTGGTAAGCCTCGACTCTACGCAGAGTAGTGGATCCCCAAATGACCTTATTATTCAAAGAACTAGCCATTCTGTGATCCCTACTGATAAAGATTAGAAATACAGTTTGTATGCCCTGTCAATGACAAGCAATATGTACTCAGTGTGAACACACATGGACAGGCACTGCCTTGGAGAAGAAAAGGAATTCCCCCAACTGCCTGCTGAACTGATTTTGCTTGGGCTTTTCAAGTGAGATATAGACATGTTCACTGCACCCCAAAACCCACAGGAGTTAAGGTAGTCAAAGATGTCTTTTTGTACAATGTAGTGCAATGTAAGCTTAGGAAAGGTTTGCTTGTATGTGTTAAGCATCTGTGCTTGTCAGCTTTTACTTGACAAATGTGTGTCTAAGAGGCAAAGTTCAAAGCTACCTACTGCCAATTTGCGGCTCGCTCTTGGGGGAAAAAAAAGGGACGTTACATCTTGCCAGCTGGAGTGGCCACAACCCACATCGGATAAAAATAGCCTGTTCTGTGATTCAACCACTTTCTTGGATCTGCGTGCATCGAAGGAAAAAACCCAAATCACTAATAAGGCATAATTAAGTCTAACTTAATACAGGGTACTAAAAATAAGGTACTGTTATTTACACAAGCGATGTGACTGTTTGTCATGAGTCCATTTTGACATTTGAGCCCTCAGCAGAAACAGATCTTCACTCCTCAGTGTCAATATCCATTGATTTTGATCCGTAGTTTGGCACGATGGTCAAGGTCTATTTTGCTTGACTAGCCGCTGAAATACTACACCTCAGTCTGAGCAGATGGGTATAGGCTAAGCTGCCAGTATGGTGTCACAGTAGCACTGATACCTAGCCATTACAGTCCACAGGAATATTAGGGTCAAGTTTCAGGGTCTACAGAGGCAGAAGAAAGGAGTAAAATGACGAGTGAAATCCATCCCCTCAGCTGTTTGGGGAGAAAGCTCCAGGTGCCTTTTGGGAAGAGCGGATCGAATGTCTCTCTCCCATCTCCGACCTATTCTCCCCATCCCTTTGTCTCCTCTCCTTCCTGTAATTTAACCATTTGTTTAACGTGACCTTGGCCAGACATTATCTTCCTTGAAGGCTTCTTAGTTATCACGCATCGCTGCCATATCGAGCATAAAAATGGGGACATGGAGCCACTAAGTTTGGAGCTATTTGGAAAAGCCCCTAAGGGCACAGTTAAGCAAACACACCCTGTGCAGATCATAATTAGTAGTTTGCCGTGCATGCAAGGAAAAAGTCAACATGGAAATATGGCAGGCATCGTGTCAGCCTCTTAGACACATCAACTGAGCTGTACCTTGAACATGACAAAGGTGTTTACCAACGACAGTATGCACACTCACTTTTTCCATTCTCCTCTGGCATGATTGGGTGTGTTTGCAATAACAGGGCAGGGGTTTGTTGTACCACTGTTTGAAAAGCAATTAACTGCCTCAGCTGAGTGACTGACAGAGACAGTTCACATTAGTCGTGTCATGAACTTTGGTAATGAGTGCAAATACACTGTAATAATAAGCCCTGCAAAATACTGATGTGGTTAAGAGGGAAGACAAAGCAAACAACAAAGAATGAAACAAGGGAGCGGTAAAGAACAAGATGTGGTGAGGTATGTTGAGAGAGAAAAACACCAAAATTGAGAAAGAGCAGGTGAGATGGATGTGACTGTCATGTACAGGACGAGCACCATGTCTGTGTCTGGGTAGACTTGGCCGGCTGTTTATATGCACATCTAAAAATAGATTCTGACTCACACACTTATAGACGCAGCCAGTAACATGACAGCTACCCACAATACCTCACTTGTCCCGCTGACTGCCTCGGCGTGTGTGTGTGTGAGAGAGAGAGAGAGAGTTTTGGTTTGTGTGTGTGATTGTGTGACAGAGATAAGAGAGCAAAGTTTCTTTTTTCTTGCAAGGCACTAGTTTTTTGTTTTTTGGTTTTTTTTTTTATCTTGCGTGATCTGACGTTACCTTTGCAGGAGTATTCAAATGGGAGAGGATATTCTTGAGTTGCAAATGACCCTTTATATTATCCAAATGTTTTTGTATTTGTGCTATTGTTAGCCTTTTTCACTTGCATTCCCATACAAAAGTGTGCACCAGTGTGTATCTTTGTGTGTCTGTGAATCACTGTGCAAACTAAGGAGGGGAGGGCGAGAAGCAGGTTGTATTTGTGGTTTGAGTCTTTATCTGTCAAGTTTGACAAAAGTGTGCTCAAGTACTCCTTACTGGATTTGGCTGTCAAGTGTGGCCAGTTAAATCCTAATTTTCCCATTCAGGAAAACAGAGTTAATCCAGCCCAACATAAGCCAGGGAGCAAACGTGCAGGCTGACAGCTCTAAACCGTTTAGTTTTCCATGGTTTCGGGCATGTTCAACTAAAAAGGCCAGGCAAAATACACGCCATTCTCCATTTCCCACCCAAAGGAGCGCAGAAAGATGAGCCCCAAGTGGAACAAACCAGGGTATTGTTTAAATAAGCTCTGCAGTTTAGAGTCAAGGCAATTAAGGACAATTAGGGTTGCATTTAGTGGTGCTGGTTCAATTCTGTTCAGTCTGCTAGCACTGCATCAAATAGCCTGTGGCAGGCTCTGATTGCTAGGCTGGTAGAGACCTTCGCACTGCTTGTTTGAGAGAGCGAGAGAGAGAGAGAGGGAGAGCAGTAGTGAGAGATCTTAACAAGCAGAATGCTTATGCAACTGGCTGCAATATCTGAACGCGGCTCTTCAGAAAGCCAGTGGGAGCTGCGCTGGAACAGAGATGAGAGGGGAGAGAGGAGATTGTAGGCTGCAGCAGGAACCCCTTCATCTGTCTGTAGTCCATGAGGGCCGCGCACCCCAAATGGAAGTGACAGAAGCAGGAGAAGGCAGCTACATAGGAGGGAGCAGCTTCAGTTTCCTTTGCTTTGTTTTGATAATTATTCGACCGACTTCGCCATTAGGGGTACAAGAGCTGTGATGAAATAGGGGGCACATTTTCTGAAAGCCCCACTATTGCTTTGACATTTTGTGTTGATTATAAGTCGACATGCACTGAGCTGGTCTCCAGCCTGTGGCGGGGGGGCAGACTGAGTGATATCACAGTGGAGCGGTGTCTCCTGGAGATTAAAGAGGACTTTCAACTTTTATCAGCTGGCCCTCACCACCTCGCCTCCCACCCCACGTTTATCTACCCGCTGTATTTTTCTCAGCGTCCCCCTCCGCCTCCATTCACCTTCAGTGTCCATGATGTATCTGGTGATATATGCCTAATACAGGACTGCCCATATACATTAAATATTATGACTGAAAGCACTCAAACCACTCAGGTTTCTGCTATTCCTCACTCCTACTGCCTTCTGTTCATTAAAAAAGTTGAGTAATATTTGATTTTCCATTATACGATTTGCAATCCTATCCTTCTTAAAGTAAGCAGTGTTTGATGTGAATATGAAGACCAAGCAGGAAGAAGCAAATAATAAGTCCAGTAAGTTCAGAAAAGTGCATTTATTTACTTTAATGCAACCTTTAAAAATACTAGGAAAAGACAACGATATCTAGTCTTATGTCACAAGATCAATATAATATCAATATATCACCTAGCCCTAGTTAATTGGCAACTAAGTTAATTTTTTTATACTCGCATGTTAGATCCTTGTGAAGGTAGGCTGTTTGGTGGTAACTTCATTATATCCTTTGCTGAAAGTGGGGTGCACCTGTTGGCTTGTAGACAAAAGTCAGCTTGATTGTAAAATCTTAGGCTAATAGATAAATATACAAGTCTTGGGATGAGAGAGCCGCCATATTCTGTCCCTAAGGAGTAGGAGAGCGAGTGTTCCTGGAGGACCCAGAAGTTTTGTGCAGGATGTCCTCATGTGACTGTCATGTTTGCTAGAAAACACAACCTACTGTTTTGGAAACATCGAAGCTACTTGGTCATATGGTGTATCTGACAGGGTTTACCACAGTTCACAAGGCTTCACCTCAAAAACACAATCTCATGACAAAATCATGAAATGCAAATAGCAGGGTTTGAATTGGGTTTCATAACTGATTAGATTATGATGAGGATAGAAGAGGTGATTTGGGATGAATATGTCTCCACAAATGTCTCATTTGCTCTTTGCCCTCTTGGAAGTTTTGAGTATCCAGCCTGGATTTCCACTCTAGTGCTTTGACTTGTATTAATGACCGTAGCGCTCCCTGGTCTTAATGACGTTATGTGTTCTCCTTCTCTTGCAGTTCCAGAGGCATCAGAGACAAAACCTGCCTGTCTGGATGCGGCTTACGATGGCCCTGTTTGGCTTTCTGTTTCCAAGAGAGGCTTTCATTCCCCGCCTGAGAGGAGAGCAGAGATGAAGGGACTCGTTCATAGTCCTCGCCTTGGCCCTTGTTTTCCCCCACAGAGACGAGGGACCAGACTTTTGAGATGGCACTGTAAGGTGGAACACGGGTTTGGATTTTGTTTTGTTTTGTAAAAGAATATGAAGTTGACATGAAGAAAAACACTGGTCGCCGCTGGACGGAGACTCAATCACGATGTTTTGTTTTTGTTTTTTCGCCTCGCCAAGAAGAAGCCATTGTGTTTGAAGAGATATTTTCGAAATATTTGTAAGATTACCTATTTTGTACAGTAAATTGCTCTTTTTATTTGGTATTTCAAGTCTTGAAGGACCTCCATCAGTCCAGGGAATGCCTTATTCTCTCCTGCCACAGTACATAACTGCATCAAGGAAATCATAAGAAAGGGATAAATTTAAGATTAGGCCACTTTTTTGACAGCAAACTGTGGACATGGACACTTCTGTGCTGAAGTTACTGACTTAAAAACCTTGACAACACAAGGCACATTTCTACTTTATTCTCAGAATAACAGAAAACCCTGTACTTTACTGTTCCACACTGGTTAGTCTGAAAATGGTTGTCATTACATTTTTGCGGTGTTCCACTGGTGTTGCACTGTTGGTCAATTTAGATTCGTGTTTCACCAGCCACCTCTAAAGACATCGGGACATTTTGCCAACCTGTGTCGTCCATCGGCAGTTTTCAGTACCACTCAACAGCGGCGTTGTGACGGGTACCACCCTCTTCATCGTGCACAAATTAGCATCTATCACAGGGCGGACAGTTACGAAATTGTCACTACTGAAAGGTCCACATCACAGCAGCGACCTGGTCAGCACCACGGACAGCAGCCCTCTGATCTTTACATCACATAACCCACAGCTAGAAGACGAAGTAAAGGCCAATAAGCAAAGAAGTAATAATGGTTGACAATCATATTGAATACAGAATTATTGTTTGCAACCACAGGTGTTGGGGATATGGAGAAAATAGGAAATACATAGAGACAGAGAGAGCCTGTAGGTCTGTGTGGGTGCTCAGTAGTCTCAGTGGCTGTTTTAATCAGTTTTAAGGCCATTAGCAGCATATGGGAACCAACCAGATTCCTTGAAAGGCCAATGGGCCCTTGGGAGCTCTGGGCGGTTGTTCTATCACTGCTACTCATGTTATTTGAAGAGGCTTCACTGACCCCTTTTGTTGATCCAGATCCTGTTGAATTAAAGGATAAATGCATGTATACTTGAATTTAGGTGTACTGAAGATACAAAGATATTGGTCTGCTGTCGTTCAAGTAACTTCAAGACTCTGACATCGTAATCGTGGTTAGAATTTGTGTTTGACCATTACTCTTGCAATTTATGATCGCGTGTTTGTAGTCGTGTGCTCACTGTATCCAAAATTTGAAGTTATTTTGAAACCAAATAACAAGCACAAACTTATCGAAGGGGAAGGAGTGTCACTTGTGGGATCAGGGAACTGTAAACAATCAGACAGCTGGAAGGCTTTTGATGAATTTCATCGTTTTCTTAAGCTTTTCTGGATTTCTTTCTCTGGCTGGATTGACAATCGATGAGTTGATCTAAATATATATGCAGCAGTTTGTGACCGTTGCTGCATTGCGAGTCGCCTGTGAAAAAGATGAAGTTGTTATCAGCATTTTTCGAGGTTAGCAATATTTAAGCCAGTGGAAAGAGTGAAATCTTAGGGATCATTTGCATTTACAATCAAATTTACATCCATAGAAGAACATTTCTCAAAACATGGCCATCTTTCAGCAATGTCCTCTCAATGTAATACAAATATCTCTTTACTATAAACTCAAACCACTTTGTTACAGAATAATTTTGGCTTCGAGTTACAATGAAATAGATGCATTTTGTGTCACATTCTTTTTGTTTTTCACACCAGGTGTAAGTAACTATCTAAAGCACTGAATTGAGAAGTGATATGCTAATATATGTATGAACATCTCAAGTTCAAATTCAACCTTTTGAAACTGTCTTGTTTTTTTTGTTTGTTTGTTTGTTTTTCCTTTTTCCTTTTTTTTGTTGTTTTTGTTTTTCAAGAATAACTCTTCTGAAGTGCTTTCTTTCACCAAACTGCCAGTGGTACCACTCAACTTGACTGAAAACTTAGTAAAGAGAGCTTTTATACAGCTCCGGAAAGATTTTTATCACAACAGTCTGGATATTTCAGAAAGTTCATACATCCTTGTTTGAGAACTGCAAAGAACGTGCAGCATTTGCAGCGACACAGCTGATGTTTTGCAATGTAAGGTTAAAGAAGTAAAAAAAAGGTCTTTAAGGAAATGAAATATGTTAAAAACAATCCTGAATAGATGTATTATTTCAGTCTGTTGGAGACTGACAATAATATGAATGTGTTTGAAGACACTGATGGGTTTTCCTTCTCTTTTTCTTTCTTTATGTTTTCTTCAGGGAGTAGTTTATAACCGTTTGAAATACCTGATGCTCATTATGAGCTGTGTCTGCTGAAAATCATCCTTTTTTTGACAGAGTGAGGAGTCGATGCAGGACTGTATATGATGGTGTTTGTCTATATGATTGATATTGTAGACAGCACTAAAAAAGCAGAGAGGTTTTATCAAACAATTTACATTTTCCAACGCATTTTCACTCAAAATTAAAGTGTGTTACGGATTGTCAGGGAAGGTTTTGTGCTATATAATTATCCGAACCAAAAGTTTGTTTCCTGCAAACACTGAACGCTGAGCCAATTTAAGTAGTCGTACTCTCTGGTCTTCAGTCCAAAGCCAAACGTTCTCACTCTCCTTCTCTAGTCGTCCAACTACATGTTCAACTACTCCCTGTCCTTATTAAGAACAAACCTGTTAAGTTTCAGTTTGTTTGATTTCTTTGAAATAATTTATTCTAATTTATTTTGTGTATATTTGCTCAGTGCTACTGTATAGATGCTATCTCAATGTGTACAGTCAGTTTCTTCTCATTGTTGATGTGCATTCAGTTGTGTGTTTTGTGCCTGTGTGTGTGGGGAGGTTGGACTAAAGCCATGTGCCTCGTGCATTCTCACACGAGCTGTGTGAGTCTTTACAAATCGCATGAACAACAGACAATCAAATGTACAAAATGTGCCTTGTGAGCAACAGACCTGCCACATGATCATCGACTCTTGGTATGATTATCTAAAGACAATGGTCACAGCTCTTTCTTACTTCACTTGGACTCTCTGAGATTAAGATACTATGGGATAGTAGTGGGGGCACAAACAGTATGTAATGTTTTGCCTTGACAGTATGTTTCAAGCCAGCTTGGTTCCTCATAACTGCTCACGAGGCACAGGCTCAAACTTTGACATCTCTCAGCACACATGGCGAGGTTCATCACGCAAAACCCTCTCAATATCAGAAACGACTGTTTGCAATCAATGTGCACTGTAAAAATTTTTTATACTTGTATATTTTGCGCCTATCTCTTTTTACTCCTGAGCTGAACTTCCCCTCTAGATTCTTAAATCTTTTTTAAGATCTTGTAATATGCTGGATTGGCCTAGATCGTCTAGGTTTCTGTGCTTTATTATCTACAATCTAGTAGGGCTGAGGGTTTACATTTTAAGGAGGAATGAGCCACCATGGTGCCCAGTATTATTTGTAAGTGAGATGGGTTGCACAGCCACTCTGTAGGTATGATATTGATCTGAGCCTATACCAGTTACCAACTATAGTTGCAACCCTAACTCAAGTGAAACATTTGTTCTATGTTCAACCTTCAGTGTCTTGAATATCAAATTTCTTCGATCGGTTTTTGAATATCCAAGAAAGAGTGCATCTTTACTGTCCAGTGCTGTGATTTGGTGTTCTTTTTATACATTAAACATGAATTTGCCACAGCTGTTATTGCTATCTTTATAAAAAGATTTTTAGCAAAAGATTTTCCATACCTTTTGTAAAAAGACAAAGAAAGAACTACAACAACACAACTTTTTTTGCTTTTCTACAAATGCTTTTTCAATGTTGTGGCTTTTTTTTTTTATATATATAATTTAATTTTTTGCCAGGTCTGCTGTGTCACTCTCAGTTCAAGGGCTTTTTCAATATATGTAAATGGAGTAAAAATGCATGTCCAACATTCCTGAAAAATCTGTATCTTAAGGGTTTGAATGTAATTTAATGGAGTGAAAACCACAATATCTCTTTTTGATACATGAACTGAACAGTAGATCTTATTTCAAACTCCTATGCACTGTGCAACGGGAGTTCTTATTATCTTTACCTTCACATTGCTTTTTTTATTTGTTAAGAGTGGTCTCAAGGATTTCACATTCATGTGTCCTATGAAGTGAGACCCAGTCCAAATGTAGCAGTTTTGTTAAAGCATTGGCTGTGTTATCTTTGGGACTGCTCTGCACGGTTTTCAAACAGCGCAGAACATGGAGCGATGGAGGGAAAGGAAGAAGGGGGGATGTTTGTTTTTTTGTTTTGTTTTGTTTTTCTAGTGCAATATGCTGTACATAAGGGCTTGGCTCTCAAAATCTTACAATTTATCTTAATTTCTTTTGTTGTTCAATGGGTACATTGCTGTTTTTTTTAATTTCATTAAAATTTTATGAACAATTCCTATTGCTTGTGTTTCCTTTCTGCCCTGCACCAGACAAACAAAATTCAAGATGTCGAGCAAATAAACACACAGATTTACTCCCAAAAGCAGCAGGCAAACCTGCACAAATCCTGTAACCATTAAGAAACGAAACATGTCTGTTCTGTAATTTATCTCTGAGGTCATTATTTGGAAGAAGAAATATTGAAAAAAAAATCGAGCACCTAATTGGTGTACATAGAGTACCCAGTTCTAAAAAACCACACTAAAGATGGGAAAACAAGAAAGCCTATGGCATATAATATCTTGGTAAAGTCAAGTGTGTTTACACCAGGGCGGGTTGTGAAAGTGGATTTGTGTGGTTCCACTTCCTCTTAGGACACAAGAAAGTGAATAGTTTTCCCAGTGATCCGTCAAATAACTTGAGATTTCAGAAGACGTTCAGTAAAACTTAAAGTAACAAAACGTGCCTATCAGAGAAGAATAATTTAGGAAACCAGTCATCTATGGTGGTCAAACATGACCTCACGTGCTGCAGCAAAAATCCCAACAGATGCAGTCCCTGAAGAAAGAAACTACTTTTGTGAATAGAGACCCTTTTGAAAGTCCCTAAAAAAGCAATTTCGCATGAACAATGGCAGCATTTCATAAGCCCTGGGGGCAATTAGGGAGATGAGCATTGCTTTTCGCCTGCTCTTCCTTCAGGGGGAAAGGTACGACCTTATATAAGCTATGATTCATTCCTCTGTCACCTATGTTTCGGTGTGATCCCCCTCAGGCAGCTGCTTTGTACAGACAAGGGTAGCAAGGAAGGTTAAGGGAGTATGGGAGGGTGTGCATGGGAGGGTTCAGACACACATGGCCTCAGGGAAACGGAGAATTTCCAGAGACGTCCTGTCCTGAACCTCATAAAGATATTAGTACGCTCCAGTTTTGCAAGTTCAAACATGCTGTACGTGAAGAATGACACAGTCGGAGTTGATTTGTTTCGTAAGGAGTTACAACTGACACTTTTGAGGCATTTACCCGCACAGTGTACGGCTGCTTCTGTCTTTTGCAAGCAGTTTAAGAAGTCAAGGGGGAGTTATATGTTTCAACATAAAACATTGAACGCAAATCAGTGGCAGACACACTCCTTGTTGGAGCCTTTTATTTGCAGAAAAAGATGTCTAAGAACAATGAAAGACAAACGGCTAATTTTGGATCATCAGTTTGCTTCACAGAGTTGTAGTGTTTCTACTCTCCAAAATCCTCAGAGTAGACGACACTGCTTGGACTTTACAAGTTACTGACATGCTTTCATTCTGGTTTTCTAACGTCAGAATAATTTCATGTTCTGATTTATGCTTTCGTGCAATGTCTTCCTTTTCCCAAGCAGTAAATTAACTAGTCCTCATTCAATAAAAATGTGTCACTCTTGGCAAAATCTCAACATGGGAATTGCAAGCAGACCAGGGCATATAAACACGGAGCTGCAGAGAACAGCAGTTCTTTTAATCCTGATTGTAGGTCATGGATGCAGAGCAGAATTTTGGGTGATGATAAGCCCAGAGTGTCAGTTTATAATCCCAGGCTGCTACTGCAACTCTCCTTCCTACAAGCTGTATTATGGATAGAAGATGCATCTCAGAAGCCCGTGGATAGTAATATTTATATATCTAGAGTATGTTGTGACTGCTTAACCCTCCTGTGATTCCTCTCGACCTCCCACGCTCTGAAGTGAATGCCTGGAAGTGGTGGCAAATACAGGTGAGTGTGTCTATGTGCATTTGTGTATGTGGCATTTGTGTTCTCTGGGGAGAAAAAGAGGGCAGGGAGGAGGAGGGAGGGGTTGGGGACGGTTGCTTGGCTCAGCACTTTTGCAGACAGCCCTGAAGCCCGCAAGACAAAGGCTTCTCTGTTCTCCCGGCCAGTCGCTGAGAGAGACGCCCTCATGATAGCCCAGTGCCTATCTCCAAGGGTCTCGCCTCAGCTTCAGCAGAGAGGCACTGGTCCCCGGCTGCTTGTTTACATTTGCCTTGCTGGTAGTTCCACAGAATTAACCCTCTGATGGCCATTTGTCTGGGTGGTATAATGGTGGCAACAAGGAAGGACTCTCAATATTTGTCTAAGGGCATTAATTTATATCATCAACTGCCATGAGATAAGAGACATTATATTTCAATATCAAATGATGAAAAAGGAAGTGGTTCGATGTATTTCAAGCCAGGTCACATTAAAATGCTGAGTGAGCAGTGAATGGTACAGATGTATACCAATGCTAAATAAAACCTGTTAATGTTCTGTTTGCAGCCATTTTTTGGAAGGACAAGATTATTTGCCTCTGCTGGGAGTTTCCCATTTTCAAAAAGAACATTTTGTAATGGTTTTTGAGGCTGAAAACAATTGCTCTCTTGGACTGCATTGAAGGCAAAAAGCTGCAACAGAGTGGTTTTTCGTCACTAAAGCAGTGAGGTTGTCTCATACATGGTTATAAATAATGAGTATCAACATTGTAATACAATTGGAAAAAATCATATCCTTTAACTCATCAGTGTCACCATGTTGCACAAATTTGCTTTGCTTATAGTGAGCTAATGACTCACTATACACAGCTAGTCAGTGGTTGCCATGACCACATTGTTTTATCATTTTTAACCCGGGACCTTTATAGATATTAATAAAACAAACCAGCTCTATGTTCGTTTTTTACCATTGTTTCATGTTTCTCAACTTGTTCTCTGCTAAGACAAACCAGGGAAACTAAGACAAAGTGACAGCAGGAGTGTACTCACCACCCTGATTTTTAAATCCACAGAATGACCTCATGAGATGTATTATAGAGTGCTGACATTTCAATTATCACCTTCTAAAAGCTTTCTGCGTCTTACAGTTACCGTCAGGAAAATGGGTCACGGCAGGGTGCATCTTCCTGCACTGTGCTGATTGATAAGTGCACCGAGTTTCAACAAATCTCTGAGAAACTGATGAGAAACATGCTGATGTCTGTCACCACCTACCCATCTGTACTCGTTTTTTTTAACAGTATGCCTCAAGATATAATGAGAATATAATGACATATACTTAAAATGTCGAGTAAAGAGTAAAGAAACGTCAGATCCTTTCTGTCAGTGGAGATAATTTCACACAGTAGGATTAATAAAGGAAATATTCCCCAAGACAAAGAACAAAGTGGTGTGAGACAGATAAAGTCATGTAATGTATACAGCGTTTTATACAGTATATCACATCTTTCTCAAAACAACAAAGAAAAGCATGAATAATAGAGGTACATTTAGGGTAAAAAAAAAAGATATGGCATTCTAGAGCACAATGGGTGTGGTTCCATCCTCTGAGGAAATGAACTTCCTGTCCACAGAGAATAGGTCCTGCTGCCCTGAAAGGGCACATATGTCAGGTGTAGTGCTGAAGTGGGGTCAAAACACACTGGTGCAGCTGCAACTGAGGAGTGGCTCTGGGGAATAGCGTGACTTCCCTCATAGATCAGTCGCTGCTCTGTGGACCGTATTACAACAAATGACTTTTGTCCAAACACCTACCTGTTTCAGAGGTGACAATGCTGTTGCACAAGAAAAAAAAATCCTGCAACGTGTTTGTGTTTGTAGATAAAATAAAATGCTTATAAAGTATAATACTTTTTTTCAACCTGGCCTTATTTTCCTAGTATCATGAAATTGTTGGCCTTGTATTTGTGTATTGGACAGCAGTGCTCTACAGTAAAGTCAGTGATGACAATTTCAATATAATCAATCGTCATAATGGCAAATACTGAGAAAATAAAGCCCAGGTTGAAAATGACTGAGATTATCCTTTAAGCAACAGCTTTGAAAGAGTCAGTAATGCCAATATAACCAATAAGAATTCCAATAATAAGTACATTTTCTCATACTTTTTTTGTAAAATGGAGAATGTAACCTGGGAGAACAGCCAAGAAAATGTCACAGAGTATTTTCAAGAAACAATGTGATGTTTTTAATGATCCCAAGTGGAAGATGCTTTGGTCTTAGCCCTCTCCAAGAAGGTCAGAGAGCAAGGTCAACATACTAACATTGCCCCTGTTGCCAATTTGGATTTAGCGTCTTGCTCAAGGACACTACAGTATGGTGGATCCTTGCCAGCACTGGGGCTTGAATGCATGTCCCTCTGACCACTGACATGGACTTGCCAGGATCCACTCGAGTAAATCATTACTCTATCATGAAAAAAACAAGCTGCGAAGAAAAAAAAAGTAAAATGAGCCATGAGTCACCATTTCTCCGAGACAGTCTCTTCCAAACTGGCGGCAGCAGTCCACAGTTACCTGGCTCCGTTCAGACTGAGCCCGGCTGCTTTTGCTTTACAACCCCTGAACCTCACGTTCTCCTGACAGCACAGCACCGAGTAAGGAGGGTGGGGGAGCAGTCAATCCATCTCCAGGGTAATAAAAGTTAAATGCAGCCCCTGAGTCAAGACATGCCCCCGAGGACTTTGTGCATGGGCGTCCGCTATTGTCTCCGTCATCCCGGGCCTCTATCAGGGGAGGATAAACCACTGAGATGATAAGTGGGTATTTATACAGCGGTGACTGCTGTCTAATTCAAGACAGATGAGTGGTAAAAGACTGCAGTAGATAGGGCAAAGAGCCTCTAGAGACTCAAGAGCACAACTACCCCCACTTACTGTCTCTCTTTCTCTCTCCAAGATGAAGGGATTAAGGGATGAAATGTTGTATAATGATAGTAAATTTGATCTTTTATGCAAAGTCATCACATTATATGTTTTGGCATTCAAAATTACATCAATAATAACAGTTGGCCTGGGTTGAGAGGTCTAAGGGTTTTCAGACTGTATGCCAAACCGATCCCAAAAGATCCTATCAGTGACTCTAAAAGTATTCAAATACCAGTTTCTATTATCATTACATCACTTCTACACCAGTTTCTACTTTACAATCACACAGTTCTCTATTTGTCCGATGGAAAATTTGCATATGTGTTTCCCACTCTCTGACGTTAACAGAATGAATCAATGGTTGGCTGGTGTGTTCCTTCCCGGCAAGTTTTGTTTATGACAGTCTATCTGTTGGATGAGGGTCAAAGCCCAACGATCCTGTCTGTTGACTCTGCAAACACGCATGAATACTTCCAGAAACTTCTGTCGGTGGCAGTATCAGTTTACACAATGACATAATGACTTGGTGACATGCAGCCTGTGACAAGATGTTCTGCCTGTAAGGTAAACGTGCGCCGTGCAGCGTATTACAAAAGTGCAGTAACAATATCCAGCCTCTAGTTTCTCTTTGGTCCATGGTGAAAACCAATCAGCTTTGTGGAGGAAAGAAAATGGTTGTGTGTGTGTGTGTGTATGTGTGTGTGTGCTCAGAGACATTAATCATATGCAGGTTGTGAAAAGAACCCATGTTTTTTTGTGAGGCTTTCTTGCAGTGTATGTAGACAGACAAGATATTTATGGAAAGCATAAGCTTCATGGAAATAATGGAGTATGGGATGGGAACAAAGGGACTGACTAGTTGACTTATTGCAGGATAAACAAAAATCCAGTGGTTCTTTATGTTGCATATGACAGGGGTTTCTCATCAAAACCCCATTGTGGGCTCTCAGCTGGAAAGACAGACATTATCTTCCCAAATGCCATTCATTCACAATTGGTCCAGTAGTTTTTAACATACTGTGCTTGATAAAAAAAAATATATATATATTAATCCACATGATTCTACTGCTAAAGTACTATTTCAGTACAACCAAATATTGCAATACATAGTTGCATTAGATCGCCCTGCACTGTAAACACAAAATCCAGTTATCTTGATAGTAAATGTAAGGAAAGAGTTTCCCAGTTGCAGAAACACATCCAAGCTCTCCTTCCCCAGTTTTTTTTAGCTCTATTTCTTACACATTCCCATGTGGCTTGAACTCATATTTCATATTTGTTTATTGGGTTAAATAAGGAAAGTGTCCATTTCACTTGAAGTTTAGAATGAGCTTCTTAAGGCCACAGGTAATGCAGGGCCCTTAGATTTTCAGGGCACTCACAGGAAATTATACTTGGGCTGAGTAACTGAAACGAAAACATTGGAAGGGAAAGCAATTGTGTTTTGAAGGAAGACATAATGGCTGCTCACTTTGTTTGCTCATCACATCATATTACAGTATTAATAGACGTCCTCCGTTCCAGCTGGCGGTGGTGAAGAGCTATATGGTTTGAAACAACAATCTACATGCCAATCAATTTGGAAAATAAAATAATCACATACTAAAAAATACTAAAACCTTAACCATGTCTCAATATTTCAGATACCACTAATTGGATTTAGATGTGATTTGAGGGAAAGTTGCTTTTCATGACTGTCTCCAAAATCTGCCCATTTATTGTCCTTAAAACTAGTACATCCTGATGGAGGCTGACAACCTATGGTGTCCTTGGAGCAGATGGGCATGCAGCTTTATATTCTCTTTTTAAAAGTACTAACACAAAAAATCTGGCCTTGTACTGTTTCTGAAGGGTCAACAAACTATGTGATTTCAAAAATGCAGTCTTCATGATTGAATCCAAAGGTGATTATCAAGTCCAAACAATGCCAAGTTGCTGTAGGGACATTGAGAAAGTTCTCCCCAAGTTGATGAGATTTTGAAGTAAACTGAGGGTGCTGACCGGCTCAAGGTGGGTGCTAAAGGCCAAAATAAGGTGAGATATTTGTTGTTGATTGAATGGGAATGGGACAGTGTCATTCATTTACTATAGCCTTATTTTGCTGTCTTGTTTTTCAGTGCTGTGGGAATTTAAATGTTATAATAGATAATCAGTTTTGTCCAATTGTATAAGGGGTCTTAAACTCGCGGGTTAGTCTGTTATTCAGTTTTAGGGAGAAATTCCCTTTGAGATTATTTGCCTCAGTAATCAAGCACCGGGTGAAACTAGAGCATGTCAGAGAGTTTAACGGTTCACAGATACTATCATTATCACTCGCTAACCCCCCTGAGCACACGAAAGTAGCTTGGATGTTTTGTGTTCCAGCTGTTGCCCTGCTCCACAGCTGGAAAACCAAGGGATAGAGGCATTGTTTTGTATGTTAACACAGTCTATCCCGCTGAGGTAAAAATAGCTCTATTCTCTTGCAGCAGAGCCTGCGAGGCTGCAGCCAAAAACAATATTTGGACATGGCAGCAGATGTCCCCAAACAAGCCCAGTAGGACAGGCCTGTGAGGGGAACTTTTGGCTTTGCCCTACTCCTGGGAGAGGGGGAGAAGAAGCTGGGAACAATGTGGTTTATAAGGACACTTGAAATTTGTGTATATTCTTATGGCCTTTGCAGGGAGGACATAAGTGCATGCTTGTGTATCACCTCAAGACGCTCAATGGGAGGCTCCAATTTACAGATGATGAGGAACCTGTCTCCTTAAATGAAGAGGGGGCAAGTTCATTGAGTTCACCCACTGATTTCTGGCTGTTTTTGTCAGAGCTTCAGTCAGGGCACTTACCCTTTTATTGTTGAAAAGAAAAGAAAAAATATCTCACTCTCCATCTGTCTCTCTCTCTCTCCCTCTCTCTCTTTCCCCTTTCACTCATACCTTTGCTGTTGACTTTTGGTTTGTGCGGTGTGATGTCTACACTTGAAAATGGCGGTGAACGTGTGATAACACTTGACTTTCAGGAACAGATATTCTGATCACTGCCATTTCTTTGCCACCCATTAACTATTCATTCTCCTGCTCATTTTGCTTTATTCCTAAAGCCATGCTCGCAATGCCATTTTTCTACCAAAATATAATCTGAATAGTGTAGCCTATTTCTAAAAATATCAACCCATAAATTATATGGGAAACAATGTTTAAGTCAAGGCATTTGTATCAGAGCAGATCTGACAAGTAAATCAGTTTCATTCATATGGCAAGTACCCATGCACGTCATTGTCCAAAACACTATTATGGGCAAAAGGCAAAATTATTCACCTTAAAACATAACACACAATGATGAATGTCTTTACAAATGAAAGTGCACAAGTATATCTTCCTCCTTATTTTGTCCATGAGAAAACTATGCAAGCTGACTCAGTAGCAACTTCACTTTGCTCATTCACTCTATTTATCACTGCAGCTTTACGCATGCCGGCTCGTTCACTGCTGATCCACGCCGCCGCTCTTGGACTCCCTGAAGCAAGCCATCTAGCCTGGCACTGGGCTCTCCTGGTGCGAAGCAATAAGCAGAGTATCAATCTGTTTGAGTAATTAAGCCAATAAATCTGGAATTATTTGGCTTTGGTGGCTAACCTGCTCAGCCAAGAGGAGAACAGCGCCAGGACTGGGCAAAAGTTTGTCTGAGGCTCTTCCCACAGTGAGGTTTGCCAGCCAGGTGCTCAACTGCTCTGAATTGACTGCTTCACCCCACATAGATGAAATCCTCCTTGAGACATTCCAGAAACGCTGATGAGCTGACATTATATTTCCTCATTGTTTTCTTTAAATTGATAAGATTATGTCGCTATAATGTGTGGCGACTATATCTTTCTGTTGTAAAGTGCATCCAATATAGTGAACCAGAGTTATCAGCCTGCTCACACACTTCCTCTGACTTTAATTTTCTGACTTTCTCTTAAGGTTGATGTGATCAAAAACGAATGCCAATTTTTCTGGATTACCCATGCTTGTGTTTGACCGTATTTGAAGTGATTCTTGGATGTTGATCAAGGACAATTTCTCACTCTCAAAAGGAGTGTGATGACCCAGACAAAAGCATGAACTTGGAGGATTTACCGCGTGGTTGGAAACTTGATTAATCATCAGGGAGACTTGTGAAATCCTGGTAAAATTTCAAGTCTGCTGTGCTGAGATAATTGCAAGATGATTGATTTATATTGCTGGTCTGGTCTGATCTGTTGAAAAGTTCTGCAACAAATGTATCTCATCTCAACAGCTAGACTTATCACAGTGTAACAAGCCCTGTTTTGTGGAGGCCTGTGAAGCCCCTTCGGAGCAACCGAAATCAGAGTAATTCAATTTTAATCGCATATATGTAAAATCATTTCAGCTGTGCATGAAAGCGGAAAATCTGTGAAACTGAAGATGGATCCAAATTATACAGCAAGATCCCTCATTTTTATAACCCTATCCACCATTTGTCACATCCATGCTCATGATTTAAGCAGACACTTCAACACCTTAAGAGCTGCAATGCTGATTTTCCATCTCAATCAGCAGTATTGGTGAGAGAGAAACTAATACCTCCTCCAGAGACCATCAGACAATGGCCCTCACAGCACTTTTTACTCAACCTTTCCAACCGGAGTAACAAACTGTGACCTGGACTTGGCACTCTGACATGGCAGCGATTCAAATCGACAAGCTAAGAGACATGAGTGCTACATGATCCTGCTTCATTCTGGTAAGCTTATAAAGTCTGCAACACCAGCGCCAAAATGCATAGACAACAGGGGCTGTGGTGTGTTTTTCTTGAGAGTCTATGCATGTAATGTAAAATGTATTTTTTGTTTGGGGGAGCCTTTTGTTCAAACACATGGCATGGTTCTCCCTTTCTTTTGTCAGCCTGCTTCTGCCTAGCATTGTTGGTTAACTAGTCCATCAGTCTATAATAATGGTGTGGTAACAGAATTGATTTTAAACTGTACCGAAATCCCCATTTGGCTCCTGCAAAAAGCAGAATAATGTTATATTCAAAGTATTTCAGACAGCCCAAAGGCCCAAAAATTCTTCTCTAATTGCAGCGAAGAACAACAAACTCAGCTCTGGCCAGAAAAAACAAACCCTCTAAATCTGCACAAATTCAGTCATTTACAAAATACACAACAGGCTGCTTTTGATAATAAGAACCGGGTACAAATCAAAACAAAACTTTAAACCAGTTTGGGTGATTTTCAGGGGACCAGAGTCTTCCTATTGTTACAAATACAATAAAAACACCTCATCACATATCTGCTGGCCTTAATTGCTCCAGTTGAACATATTGTTACATAATTATGTGTGACATCAACAAGGTTGAAGATAATAAGATTGTTTTCCAGCCATCAGCTGGGCAAACCAGTTGAACCAGAGCTAAATGTGGGCGTTTGTGCGGTTGTGAAATTCGGCTGATCTTATAATGCAGGGCTGATTTGTACCTTAATTATCCTGGCGTAAGTCATCCTCTTCACCCTGCGCTGGCTGAGCACAAGCAGTGCCTACCAGTGTAATCGAATTCACTTGGTTTTAGTTAAATTTTATCAAGGACCAAACAAGATATTAAAAGCAGAGGCAGAAACCCAGTGTCCTCTTGTTCCACAGCTGTTTCCTTATGTCACCAGGAGAAAGGGAGATTTGAAGGGAAGGAAAAGAAGCGAGGGTGCAGGACTTATCGTCATCACATGGGACTTATTGTTCACACTCCTTTTCATTCTGCATGTTGCCTTGGGCGCTTTATCATGCTGTGGCACGTGATCTACAGCTGAGAGGTCCTTTCTCTGTCTGAGGAAAAAGCCACTTGGCTGCCACTGAGTGAAGGTGAGGAAGGAAACGCTCACAGAATGGTCATGGGTCAGACTTCCTGAGACGGAGGAGGCTGTTCACAAGACATGTAAAAAGAAGTTAAGAATGCACAAGATAGAAAAAAACTGTGACATGCTGTGACCAGTATTGTTAAAGACAAGCTTGTGGATGTCCTTGTAGTGCTTAGGCAGTGTCTTCTCTCTTAAGCATCTGAAAGTGTATCGTCAGCAAAGAATAGAGAAAGAGATGCAAAAGAGACCTATTGCCTAAATCTCTCTCTCTCTCTCTCTCTCTCTCTCTCTCTCTCTCTCTCTCTCTCTCTCTCTCTCTCTCTGAAGTCATATTAATTAATTAATTAATTAATTACTGATCCTGATTCTGATAGTATCTTCAACATGGTAATACTATAAACTGAAATTTATTTTTTTATGTTATGAGAAACAAGCAACAATAAAAAAAATGCCATCCAGTGAAGTGAATTGCAATCTTAAAACTGTAACATTAAGTTGCTTTGTCCTTTTCCTCCCCCTTACCCTGCAACTGAAAATCTCTTTCCATTTGACACTTCTTTTGCAAACAACCATATGTTGAGAAAATGTCCTTGTTATTATCCTGAGAAGTCAGAGCCATCTACTGTAAGCTACAAGATAATAACACCAACAACCCCTGCTGTCAGCAGCCTGAAGGGAACACAGACACATGGAAATGCCTGCACCTGCTGTGCCTTGCTTTACATTTATAGCCATTGTGTTCTGCAGAGACAATCTGTCTCTCCCATGTCTCCTATGTCTCTCCCACTATGTTGCTGAACTGCTGAGAATATCAGCGAAGATAACAGTCATACTGTACATACCTGGACTTCATCCTGATTCCAATAGATGTTTAATAAGTCAGCATGCTTTTCCTGTGTGAAAAGGGAAAACAAAGGAGAGCAGGATTCTAGATAGATAGATAGATAGATAGATAGATAGATAGATAGATAGATAGATAGATAGATTCACAGTATTTTCAGTATTCAGAAATGGGTTCTCATGAGAAAAGTGAAAATATTTGACTTGAGGCTACAGAACAAATCCTTTAAATTGGACAATCTGGTCTGTAATGCCAGTGTGTCATCTGTAATGGTCTGTTTTGGTCAGTCTGTCCCAGAGCAAAATATGCTTTTGCTCAGCCACGCTCAGTGATTAATGGCACTAGGGCAGTGAACTAAAATCCCTATGTGAATTCAAAGTGGTCCAAGCACTGGACCTGTTGTTGACAGTCATATAGCATGTCATGTGCTCTGGTTTATTTCAGAGGAGCCACAGTAGTTTGGCCTTCCTCCAGAGGAAACAACATCTGGAGTTTTGCTCTTAATGGGTTTTGCTAAATGGCAAAGGACTGAGGGTGATGGACTGTGTCTCCCTAAAATCCTAAATCTCAGTCAAGTGTGATGATGTCTAATACAAACAGCAGTGATGACAGTGTAGTATTACACTGTTTTTAGACTAAATCTACTGCAGTGATCCTATGTTGGGAAAGTAACCTAAAAGTACATTTAATTAGTTTGTTTAAAAAGTCTAATGTCGGTGTTATCAGTATTTGGATATTTAATTTCAAGCTGTGGTAATCAACAGTTTGTGCATGGTATTGGCATTTTGAGCTCATTTCTGCATGGCTATGCTATCAGAAGATATCATTTGTTCTGCAAATAAGATTCCTTAAAAACACATTCTTGGGTAATTTCTATGTAATCAGATGGCATTTAAGTGGTTTATAAGTGTGTCTCTCAAGAGTTCAAAGGTCACCATTTGAACCTCGTGTCTCATTATTCACACTGCTTTGTTGTTTTACACTGCTTTAATGCATTAATGACTAAGCTGAACAGATATCTATCATATTAGGCAGGCAGCTAAGAGGACAACTGGGTGAGGGCAGAAGTGACACAGAATGATGTCAAACTTGCCTTATAACTTGTGGTTAAAGAAGTCAAGAGTCCCACATCTTGTCTCATATCAGAGCACCACATCATTAGCATTTCATATCTGTGAGACCAGATCTGACCTTTAGAGATTATGGTTTGAATTCACCATGCCGTGAGCCTGTGGGAAATGGAGCAGTGTTTATTTTAGTTCTGCTTTGTACAGTGACTCTTCAGAGTTTTACAATTTCTCGGAGGCAGAGCTGCTCTGGAGGCAGAAATGATCTTATTAGTTGAATCAAACCAAAATCGGCCGAGCCATAAAACCACAGCTTTAGCTGTTTGAGTTGACAAGCGACTTAGAAAACAGTCAAACTTGACTGGCAGAGGAAACTCTGGTACAAGTGTAAATAAAATATAAATGGCAGGGACTTTTTTTCCCCATTCATTTTTCATACATTTATTAGCATTGCTAGTGGTGCCTGTATTTTCAGTCATTTATCTTAAATTAACTTGTGATGACATATTTGATGGTCTTTGCAGCTTTTAGTTAATCTTCCACACCCACATGTGATACACTGGTCATGTGTGCTGCTTTGTTTGTCGACAGTTGGCCGCCATATGCCAATGAGCCCCCAGGTGTTTGAAGAAAAATAAATTGTGGGCTTATTGGTGTTATCTTCTGTTTCGCAATGTCATGCAGTGTAGTTTACTGCTTTGTCAACACTTCCCTCACCACCTTGAACACATTGTTGCCTGTTTTTTAGTAGAATCAAATTGACTCTGACGTGATATTTATTTTCTCATGTCTCTCATATTTTGTCATTGCTGCTTTTGCATCTTTTTGCTCTGCTGCATTGCTGCTGTGTTTGGACGAAATATGTGACAGGTGGTTGTTTGCACCAGGCTGCTGTGCATACTATGAGATACCCTGACACACCAAGTCAACAACTGGCTCGTAGTGGTCGATGGTTGGGAAAGCAATCTAGTTGTTCAGCAAGTAAACAAACCTTCCACATGCAAAAGACCAAGGCCTGACAACACCAGCACCAGTTACAACTTCATCATCAGATATTCTCAATTTTTAAGCTACAATGAACCATTTCAGAGTAACGTGAAAATAATGGGATATTGCTAGTTTGTTTCTTTATCTTTCTGCTGGCAAGCTTAGAAAACTTATGGCTGGGTTGCACTTTTTCAGTTGAGCATTAGGCTTCAATGTATGAGCCCTCTCAGCTTGTGCCTTTTTCCACTGTGTTTCAGTCTAACTTTATTTAGCCAAAAAAACTGTGATTAAATCAGCCTTCAGGAAATGTTTGCATCTTTTGCTAAGTTTAGCGTGCTGAAACACAGAGAATTTTATATTATTTGGGAACTCTAAAAGAATGACCCGATATTAAATAAATGACTACTGTTTGTGTGAAATAATAACTCTAAAAACAGTTAATCAAGTCAACAAATGCCAATAGACACTGAAGTGTTCTCAGATTCTGGTTCCTTCACACAGAGGATGTCTCAGTCTTGTCTTATTCTTATTTATGGTGAGAATATTAGCTGTTCCCAAGACACTTTCCCACAGCTGATGATCAGACATGAAGACCATGTGCCAGACATCGGGTGTTGTTGTTGTTAGCGTTGTGGTGACGACCTATAGTGTTTAGAAGGATATGTAAAGTGGTGGTGGAAATGAACTCATATGCACTGCATATGCTGGTGTTTATGTGTGTGTGTGTGTGTGTGTGTGTGTGTGTGTGTGTGTGTGTGTGTGTGTGTGTGTGTGTGTGTGTGTGTGTATCGCTGCACAAATCGCCTTGCCATCTTTCTCTCTTGTTGCATGCACACACACACCGCACACGTACAAACCACACACAGAGATAACAGACCCACTCAGACAGATATTAGTTTCACTCCCATGCAGTTCTCTCTCTACTGTGAGACCTTTGTTATTGTGGAGAACCAGGGTAATGTTATGCACATGTCATGTAATTGGTAATGCTTCACCACATCATCTGTTCTAGTGAGGGGACAAAGGACCTGCTCGAGGGATGTTGTGTAAAAACTAATAATGTTAAATGGTCTGAGAAATTAAGATGATGTATTTGCATTTTAACTCAACAATTTCAGGATTTGAAGGATTATGGCAGAAAGAGTGGATGAAACAGAGCATTAGAGTCTAAACTCTCATATGCACAACCAGAACACATAGCCTACCTGTTGGAGACATTTTATTTTACATCTATAATTTTATGTTTTAAGAAAAATGCAGTATCTGATCTGAATAGAGCTATATAGAAGATGATCTGTCACCATCATATTAGCAGTCATCTCTTGTTACAGGAAGCAGCAATGACAGTCAACCTCTCAGGTTTGGTTCTTACTCAGTGTGACGCAACATGTGGCTTTTGGTGTTACTTTGTGCTACTTCTGAATGTGCCATTATGTAGGCACAGAGGTGAACGTGCTCGTGCCTCACTCATTGAGTAAGCAAGCTTCTTTTTTTTTCGTTTTTCTTTCTTTTTTTTTTTTTTTTTT
>OMKZ01034260.1:12259-24935 GCA_900302535.1 Neoniphon sammara | reverse complement strand
TTGTGTGTGGGTGTCTGCGTGCACATGAGTTTACATTAAAAGACAGCCTCAAATGGGAGCACATAGACTTTGTTTGATAAGAGATGTCATGTAACCTGTTTCTCAAATGAGCCCAGACAGACATAAACACTTAGGTAATACCATTATTCATTGAGATGTTCCCACTTACCTTAAATGGTAAGGGTAACCCAGTTAAAATTATAGATTTTCTTATTTAGCATTATTCTTAAAGATTATCTTCATCATCGACTGAGACTTGAGAGTTCCTAAAAGTCAATAACTTTAATGCAGCCCCTAAAAGAGTTTTAGGAGCTGTATTTTTTCTACAGTAATACACTCCAGCAAGGCTGGGTGGGCTTTAATTCCCCTTGTAGGGAACAATATTCCTGCGACCCTGGTAAGACCAACCAACTGTCCAGCAAAGTGAACATATCCCACTAATAGCTACGGGTCTTACTAGCACTGAAACAATATGTTAGCAAATGTTTTATAGCTAACATTGCTGAAGAGCTCAGCTGCTAAAAACTTACACCTCAGAGGCTTGTAGTTGTAGAGTTAATGTGAGAAAATCCACGACTGACACCACTGCTAGCTAAAGAGAGCACAGCTCCATCTATCAGATTGCAGCGCTTTGCACTGACCTCTTTTAACGTTGGATCGGTAAAATAATCCTCGATGAAACAGTGGATTTATATCCAGGAACAGCACAAAATTGGCATGCTGTGCTGGTTATCTGTTAAGGCCGCTCCAAACAGTAAGTGCCAAGCGGAGCTAACACAGAGCGGACAACCTTAATTTCAGCTCCCATGTTAATGGATGTGCTTGCTCAGACATCCCATGACCCGCAGTGGACAGTGCTGGCGGCTGTGCCTGGAGTCCATTTTTTTTCCCATTGTGCACAGCCAGGCCAGCCAAGAGTGCAACAGGTATAACCAAGCAGGCAATGATTGTGTCCATTGTGTTAACACATAACAAAATAAATAGGAGCTGTTTACTAAGTTAATTATGAAAAAAATGTCAGTAGCTAAAATGAAATGTAAAAATATTGCACACTGCCTAACATTTTATAAAGAGTGTTTATAGTACAGCCTTGGGCATCAAAAGATAGCCCCATCAGTGTCATATCCAGGGAGTACCTAGTCAGTCTGCTCAAGATGGTTAAAACACTGCAGGGAATGAATGCAGGTCAACAGAAAAGCAAAGTGCAACCCTTGAATTTCTGCTGCATGTGTGTTTCTGTCTTTACCCACTATTGTTTGATGAGTCCAGTAGTGGAGGATAACAGGTGCAGTTGAAGGCTGTCAGTCAAATGGGGGAATAAAAACTGATATTGTACTTGACTGGATTGTTCCCACCCTTATGTGTGACGGCATCTTTTAATCCCTGGCATAATTGGACTCAGGAGAATTCAACTGATTGGTCTCTTTCTGCATACAAAAGGACCTTTGAGTCTGGCAGTCCCCCCCCCATTTTTTTCACTTAATGACAACAATAAAAATGTTCTTAAATGAGAAATTACATATTATCTTGGCATTGCAGCCCTTGTTACTATTTGATCCTCATGTTCCAAAGGTGTAAGAATGTGAAAAGGTCTTCCCACCACTTTTACACTCCCAGGGCGCTTTATGTATGAAATTTAATTTTTCATTCATTCTTTCGTCTTCTTTACCAGTTTATTCCTGTTGAGGGGTCATGGGTGGGCTGCAGCATGGAGCATATCCCAGCACACACTAGGCAAAAGGCAGAGCAACAACTTGGAAAGTTTGCCAATTAAGCCAACACAGGACACTTCATCTTCTGGGGTGTATTTCACATGACAGATTTTCTGCAGTTGGTGCCAGCTACTTGGCTGGAGTCATAATTTGTCATCATTTGATTATCCTTGTGTTTTACTTCCTTGCAACAACCACTAATTCATTTCCTTATAAAATTACATCAAGCAACATGAAAGTTTTGTATTATGATCCACTGTGCAATCACACTGAGAAAATCTGGGATATAGAGATCAATCTGAATCATATGTAAGCTGCTCTTTTTCAAACTTGCAATTTCTGCAGTGCATTAAGTGAAAAGTGCAAGTTTTCATTTTGTATGTACTCTGAATTGGAGCTGTTTCCATGTAAAATGGAAACACACACAAATTAACTTGATCATTTGGCAAAGCTGGAGCTCAAAATGAATAAACAACTTGCTGTCAGCGCTGTCACCAAAATGTGTCTTTAGCAGTTTGTGATGCGTACATAAAAAGCATTGTAACTTTAATACTCCAGCTCAAATAAAGAGGTTGTGACAGGTTAAAATTTTCAGTGTCAGCTGAGAGAAACAGGGGAGAACACTTTGGGGGTTTGGGGTACCACCTGTGTCTTCCTGGCCAGGCCAAGGTCTCAGTGGGGAAATTTCTTATTTCTTTTTTTATTCAAAGTTGACCAAAAAACAAAACAAAACAAAACACAGAGACACTGTAACTTGAGATCAGAGACGGAGGGTGTGAGATGGAGGGAACTCAGGAAAAAACAACTCCCTGATAAATAACTCCACACTCATACTGAAAGAAAGAAAAAGGGAGGGAGGAGGTGAGAGGCTGTAAAAGAGAAAGAGGTGCAAAAGGTAGCAGAACATGAGAAGAAATGTGTCATGAACATGAAAAACAATATAACACTTACAGAAAGGATTAACAAATATGAAACAAATATCTGATGAGACTCACAACTTCATTTTAGTCTCAGAAAATAAGTCACTGTGTAGATATCTAGAGCAGCGGTTTCATGTTTTCTGGTTTCATTCTGGTTCTGGTTTTCATGTTTTCATGTTGCAGGCCCCAAGGTGACATTTCATTTAACTGTAGACTCCAATCTTGAGTGATTTTGCCCTTTTGAAGGAACCGTGATATGAAAAGGTTGTTTAGATGTCATACTTGAACATTGACAAATAAATTCAAAGTGGTGAGATTAAAACCTAATGTCAAAATGATCACTCATACTTTTTTTTATTAATTAAATTATCCAGTCAATTAAATTACAGTGAAATTAAACTATCCCTCATTTTGCTGAGGACCCCACGGGAAGCCCCTCAAGGACGCCAGGTGGTCCCTAGACCTTATTTTGAAAACCACTGATCCAGAGCATCAGCTGTGACCCCGTGCTTGACCCCTGTGACCTTTTGGCCGCATCCCAACCTGCAGACGGGGCAAGATAAAACAATGGGCACAACGTCAGTATGGCACAATCTAGTAACCTGCCAACAACAAAAACATAATGTTGATGAGATGGGTGAAAAAGATTATGACACATCTGTTCCAGTTTTCTATTTTGCCCCCTCCTTTCTCTTCTCTCTCTATATATCTTCTCTCTTTTTCTCTTCCATGCACACACACACATACACACACATGCACACACACAAAACAACCAACACCAGCAACCAAAACAAAGTGGGATATCCTGTTTTTCCAGGACCCACTCCTCCCAGAATAGCATAGCATGGCAGGGAGGTTGTTATCGCTCTTATCACAACCCGCATTATAATGGCCTGTGTGGCAAGGAAACATCCCTTATTGTTTTCTCGCAGGCTTCCTTTCAGTCAGGCGGCCCGAGTGGCTGAGGGGGGCCCCACAAGGCTGGTATCACTGTCGTTTTCCCCCTGCTGCTCTGCCCACCTTATTAAGAGGCCATATCTCTATCAGCATCTTTGGCTAATGTTACATAGATCCCCCTCCTCCCCCTCGCCCCCTCACTTTGGCATGTGGTTGAGGGTGTATTATAGAGACATGTATATGCAGACACACACACAACACAATCTCATAGTAACCCACTTTTAACGTGGCATGGGCATAATATGCGGTAAGGCTGTAGACACAGCAGTTCACAAAAAAACACACAACAAAAGATATTTTCCCACTAACCCCCGGCGCAATCTAATTCTCTAATCCTTCCACATAGTTTCTGTGTGATTTGGCGAGGTTTCCGGTGTGCTCCGATCTTCCCCAGTTCAACGGGGCTGGATAGGTAATCTTTTGTGCAGCTCAAACTGTCAAAAATTTACATGTGGAAAAACTCAGCAGCAACAGATCTTTCCAAAAACAATGACACAGACACCCGGCATAATCCACAGCCCTTAGGAACAAAAAGTTTTTTGTGTTGGGAACTATTTCCTGCTGAAGAACACCAGCAAATTGTATCTATCCGCCTCCTATTCACATTGAGGCGGATAAATATAGTTTGCCAGTGTTCTTTGGCATTGACATTTTTTGACAATTCTAGCTCGACAAAAAATAAATAATAAATAAGTAAACGTGTATGTATTGGGTTGCCAGGACACAGGGGAGATAATGCACTAGAGGTAAGTGGGAAAATATAGTGTTTTGTATTTTGGGTGAACTGTTCCTTTAAAAGCACTTGACATCTCGTGTATTTAAGGTGTGTCAGCAATGTTTTAGAAGCTACAAGTAAGTAACATAGTGATACACCAACTAATATGCCCCTTGCACACATACAATGCATATCTTCATAAGCACCCCATGCATCTGTATTCACTGAGTCCCACTTATACGCTGGCCTGTGGCTTATTTATCATAAACACACAAACACGCACACACACAGACACGTTCACACATTAACATTAGTTACACCCCGTGTCTGTATCTCTCCCTCGAGTGTGTCAGTTCTCATATCCACTCACTGATAGTTAGGTATGTGAAAGTATCATAAGCACATAACAACTGGCTCTGCGCAGCAGCAGCTGCTGTTCTGGTCATGTGTGTGCTGCTGGCATGCCTTACTCCATAAGTAAACCCACGCTCCAGGTATTTGTGGCATGTGGTCCGTCCCATGCCAGGGGCATGGTGCACTTGTGCAGGGGTCAAGGCAAACTTCAGCAGAGGTCAAAGAGTCAGTTATTTGAACAGCAAGGTCAAAACTTTCAGCTAGAGGGCATGTTGGCCAAAAGGTTTGAGAAGGGACGGGCCTGCAGCTTTTTTACAAGAGGAGTTATTGCTGAAAGTGTGTGTGTGTATGTATATGTATGGGGGTGTGAACTTCAGGTTTATATTGACGGAGGGATAGTGGCTCTGGTGTTTGGTCCATTTGGCATAAAGTACATTTTCAGTTTTTGGCATTATAGCTAACCAATTAGGCCTACACTTGTGCTTGCCATGTTTGTTCTTTGGATTAGCAGCAGTCATTAATTACCAGGTTGAGTGACGTCTCATTGTTTCCAATGTTAAAATGCTGATCTCTATAACCTGATTCATCTGTGAAGTTATTATACAGTATTTATTTTCCTGGCATTGTAATCTTAGTTCTGTTCATCATACAGAGAAACACTGAAGATCAGCCAGATAAAACACACACAGTGAGTAAACACCTTCAGATGGAGACGCTGTCTAAACAGACTTGTGTATCTAAGCTTACATGGAGGCATATAATTCTGCAGTGTAAACATAAGGCAATTCAATGTGTAGTGCCTGTAAAGGCAAACAGAGAGGTCATTCGTGTTCACTTATGAGAGTCAAGGTCATTATGGTTGAATAACATCCAAACAGAATGCTTTACATAGTGACAGACGATCACCTGTCCCACTAACCATCACAGCCAACTGTTGTGGACAGACGGCCGTGGGAAAAATCAGTGCACACTGTGCTGTGATGGTTTGTAAGTCTGCCTAAGCTTAGACAACAGATGATTTGCCAGTTATGGAATATGAGCTAAATTTACAATCCAATAGATTCAGCTGAGAGATGCACTTGCCTTACCACATGTGCTGTAGCTTTATGTGACAAAGATGAGCAAGACTCTCAGTCTGACCTATAAAGACTATTTTAAAAAAGACTAGTCTGAAAAATGAGAGCACCAGTTCAGGTTTAATTGCTTTAATTGTCTGTACATTACCAACAAACACATATCTTTAGAAGCCCTTTTGTTTCCAAAAGCTGTTGGACTCATATTATATGTGGTAGGCAGTACACAAATCTTGGCTGAATGAAGGAAATATTTGCCATGTTTTTTAAGACAGGAAGGAACAGAAGGAACAGAAGGTATCAACATGCTTAACACCATTAGATCAATGGAGTTAGCTGTCAGTGGGCCTGGTGAGACAAAAGTCTCTTGCACTGATTCATTTCAGTAAACATTTATGCTAGAAGATATTATGTCCACCTTGATATTTGCAGTTTAAAAAAAAGAAAATATTAAGGGATTAAAATTATGCTTTGCTGAATCTAAAAAGCAAAATGCACAACCTCCATTTCATGATAAACATTGTCTTCTCTGTGGTTCATGGGAGGACAGCTGAAACTGTTTGGCACACCATGTCTCACACACCACCCACACGGTCTGAACGGGGCTGTGGAGGAGAGATGTCTACCTCCAAACTGAGTTTGGCTGCACATGACCCATCAGGCAATTCTGAGACAGTTGTCTTGGTGAAATGTTTACATGTTAGCAGTGTCATGTGATGTGAGCAGTTCCAGAAAGATAAGAGCCCTTCATGTTGAAGCTCTCAGAAACATAATGCTGTGGAGTATTTCTCATTAGTTTTAAAGTGTTAGAAAAATTTCTAGTGTGTGGTGCGATAGTACAATGAGCGCACTGTTCAGTCACATAAAATCATATTATCTTTAAGGGGAACTCCATGGAAGCTTTGTCTGGCCAGCTTTATGTGCCCATGTAGTTTATCATGGTCATGCGTAACTAATTACTGCAGTGCAACAACACAGGTTAAAGTGGATATGTATGACTTAACATTTATCAACCAACAGTCTCATAAATCTTTGTGCAAAGGGGATGAACTCTAAATTATACCACAAGATTTGGAAATTGAATCTGGGTCATCAGAATTTAAGCCAGATATACAGTAATATAATATAATATGTATGATGAAATACGGCTCATAACAGCGAGACACATCCTAGCTGGGTTCCGTGATTTGGTGAATTTAAAAAAAGACACCATCGCTGTTTAGGATATCCCCTAAAATCATGCAGCGAGCCAAAAATTTTGTTCGCACCATAATGTCAATCGCCAGGTTATATAAATGTTAAGTTTACATAATTTTTCTTTACGTTCTAGTTTCATGAGAGCCTTTATTACCATGGAGACCAGCCATACTGGGCTGCATGGAATTCTACATTAGTCATGTGAGCTTTGCTAGTTTGATTATCTAAACTCATGTGACCTTTTGAATGAAGTGGGCTCCAAATAAGAAAACTAACTGGGCGCCAAGGTGACAGGAATTCTCTTTGCAAAAAGGACATACCCAGTACTTCTCTCACATTTTGTGCACAGAGCATGGATTTATATTTTAAGATCATACTCATTTCACAAAATTTTAGAAGATTATGCTTAATATGGAGTGTCATATTTTGTGCAGTAATTCACAGGCCCATCCACAGATCATGGTGGGTCAACAAATCAATTTCGGCATTTGAGCAATTTCTGTGCACTCAAGAAACCTACTCAGTTTTCCAATCTGGGTTTCACGACTAACCATCAAAATGACTTAAAGATCACCAATTTTTCTCCATGGCTCTGGCTGAACCAGACAAAGAAACAACATTTTTTAAGAAAAGTCAAATCATCTGTACCAAAGGTTATTCCTATTAAATGTCTTGAGAGTTTTTTGACAGTGTTTCTTAATTGGTCAGGGTTCAGTGCCAAGACTCTATATGAGAGTGAAGTTGTGAAGCGTTGCCAGCAAAATAGCCAGGCCACAAGAGGAAGGAGTATTGTTCTTGGCATGGATTGAAGCAACGAAATCCAAGCACCCAGATGGACTCCAACAGGCTCCAGCAATAATACACACACAGAGTGAGAATAGAGGTCACCTCAGGATACACACACAATAAATCCATTGTGACTGGCTGTCTCTTTTCAGAGATATTTCACTGCTCGCAGACCTTATCTACCTCAGCACACCGAGGAGAACAACTTAGTGAACAATTAGTCTCAAATCTAAACACAAACCAGGCCCTCGAAATACACCACAACTGGAGCCCTTTAAGTGTATAGTGAGCTAAATGTATCAGCCTGTGCTAGTAAATCAGTTTAAACAACTGAATCAACACAGGAGATTATTTGAAGAACCACACATTAACCTTTCCCTGTAATCCACTGACTTGCTTTACCATGTGTAAGCATACACAGCCTCACAATGCACACAAGGACTGTGAGATTCAATAAGAAAATACCTACTGTGCTTCTTGCAGGAATTTATTATGCTACTGCAGGACATCCCCAGTGCAGCATGAACTGGAATGAGGTATGCAATGTAAAAGAAACTGATGCACTTTAACTTCAGAGTCATTATGGTGCAGATACACAAAGATTGCCAGGACTAATTAGAAAAAAAGGAAACAAAATCACAAGTGCAATATATGCTCGTCCCAATTTCCAAACCATGTATGTTTAGATGATTATTAAATAAAATCTGAACGTCCTGTTTTGTATTTTTATCAGCCTGGCATGACATTATTTTCACATTTGCCTGACTCTCTTGCTTACTGTAAAATGAAAATAAGAATGAATTGCTATGTAATGCTAGCAAGCATAAAGTGAGCCTTGTGGCATTTCTGGGCTGTCCTTGCAAGTGCTGGGATGATCAGTGTGTATCTATGCTACTGTCACAGTGTGCACGCTCGAACAGGTTGCTATTTACTCAAGTGATGTGACTATGTCAACACAGCAGCTGTCTCACCTGATAAGGATTACATATGCTTGCCTTACTGTTACCCACAATATGTACATGTGCCACCAATGTCTAGACAAAGGGTTACACAGAGACAGACAGAGAGATAAGGCAACAGACACATGCACATGTAGATTAAGAAAGAGGTATGCATGTGCAAACCGCACAATTTGAAAGTACAAAGTAAGTAGAAATGTCCCACCCACGGAAAATCACACTTTTATCCACACGCAACATCAGTTACTTTCACATTTACGTCAGCCAACACAGAAGCCTCTATGTTTCTTTGCTATTTTCTATGAGCAACTGATTTCAAATGTGTCTATATTATAAATGTTAACATACATAGACTGTTAGATTAACAGCAGCACACATAGTGGGAGTGCACAAGATTGAATTTAGGCCCTGTGGGAGGTGTACTGGACTTCTCTGAATGGGGTAAATGTTATTTTATTTCTTGTCACTCTCTCTCTCCATGTGTCTGTCACTCTCTCTCCTCCAGGTTTTTCTCTCCGGAAAACAAAAACCACAGCAGCCATAGCGACAGAGAGCAAAAGGAAGACATGGCCCGGGCCTGTCACCTTTGGAGCGTCCTGATTGGTCGAGACCCATTGTGTGCGCTTTGTTGCCGTGTGGACAGCGAGGCAGGCAGTTCTCTGAGCGTTGCCGTGGACGCAGAGCTATCTCAGCAGTCCTGTCAGGGTGGATTTACACTGCAGGCACAAGGCTGATTTTTTCACTCCTATGACACATCTCTGGGCTGGGTAAAAAGCCACTTCAGCACTGCAAAAAATCTCCATCTTATCAAGTCATTTAGTCTCATAATCAGTGTTAAAAATTATGTTTTTGTTAAAACAAGTGAGAAAATATACCAGCAGGATGAGATAATCCCACTTGTTTCTGATACTAATCAAGGATTTTCTTGAATCAAGCATCATTTTCTTGATACTAGTGGGCTGATCTGCCTTATTCTGCCTTATTTGTAATTCATGAAACAAGTAAAACTACATTGGAAACAAATGGGAGTATCTCATCACACTGGCAGATTTTTTTAACTTGTAAGAAAAACAAGATTTTAATACTGAATATGAGACCAAATGACAAATTAAGGACAGAGAAGTTCATATTTCCTTCACTTTAAGTGATAACAGATTGATCCATTCATTTAAATGAGCTGACCCCCCACCCCACCCCCCATGTATAACAATGTAATAACCACATTGTCACACAAGTGAAAAGTCAGGTTAGCAATGCAGCTTTTATAATTCACCACAGAATACTTCCACAAGTCACTGAGTTTCATGTAGTCATGCAGTGTCTCTTGTAAATATTTTGAAACAAGGCAGAATGAGGCAGATCAGCACACTGGTAGTGATTCAAGAACATTTTGGAAATGAGTTCATTAGCAGTGGAACTATCTCATCCCATTTTTTAGATTTTATTTTTCCTTAGAAAAACAAAATTTTTAACAGTGAATGAGAGTAAATGACTTGTTGAGACATTTTTTTGCAGTGTAATTTCATGAACACTGCCCTCTCAGTGGTCTTGTCAGTCATGTCAGCGCTTTCATATTCTTACTATGCTCAAGTTCAGGTACAGTGCAGATGAATGGACTTAGTACCATTGTTAGTCACCCTATCCGGCTTTGTTATTGCCCTGTGGCAAGGTGTTAATAGATGAGGTTAATACAGTGAAAAACCACTGACAGTTGTTTCCTCCTTGGAAGGGATACATACAATGGCTTCTCTGATTGCCTTGTTTCCAGACTGGCTCCAGATTGAGGTTATGACTTCCTATGACTCTTCTGTCTGCTTTGTGGATCCCATCTATGTTGATCCAGACTTTGTGTGTTTGTGTGTGTGTGTGCCTCTCACAAATGACGGCGTGGGTATCAAAGTGGATTGAGTGAAGAGATAAAAAAAAAAAAAATTAACCCTCTGCGTTCTCAGCTTTGTTTTTCTCCCACACTGCAGTCTAGTACACCACATTAAAATCCCCTTTCTCTCACTGTGCAGCTACAATTCACTTTTCATTTGTGTGCAAGTGCAGTGCAAAAAGAGCGGCTGACTGATCTATGGGAAACTGTGTGATACCATTTGAAAGATGACTTGCTGTGCTGATGAATCAGTATGAAAGAATCATCTGACCACTGTTTGTCAAATTCCCCTGTCACGTTTATGTACTTCATTGTGCCCTGTCTATCCTAGATTCCTCAATGGTTTGTGCACATCCAGAGCTGTAGTAAAACAGTTGAAGACAAAGGCAAAGAAAACCAACACAGCCCGCAAAATATGGTCATATGGTGTCATGAGTAATCCCACGCTGATTTGGCAGACAAAGCCAAACATGGCAAGAACTGAATGTGCAACTTGAAGGCAATTTCAAACAACACTTCTCCCCTTCCCTTTTTTTTATCCAAGATGACAGATACATATGCACAACTGAGGAAGGTCTTTGTGCATACACACTTACACAAGAGAAACACTTCTGACACGTACAGTGCTTCTCTCTTTTTTTGCTCCTGTTAGATACACACTTCACATTTTTGGTACTCGCAGCTTTGTGCGGATGTGAAAACCCATTGGCGCCACTACAGGCCAACTGTACCATGTCCAGTGCTGCACTTGAGATGTCTTTGTGTTCCTGTGCATGCCTGTGTGTGTATGTGCACGGGCATGTTTCACAGCACCGTGGTGTATAGGGCGCCTGGTCTGTAATTACCTGCTAATGTGTCACGCTATTAAACAGAGCAGTGACCCCATGGCTGTTTGGATCCCCAGAGAACGGCCTGGGGGGGTTCTCACACACTACATTCAAGCTTAACTTTCAACTCACATCAATGACACAGAGGATAAAGGCCACATACACGAGCAAAACACACATAAACGCAAACATGAGAACATTCGACATGTGAACCCATTTTCTTGACAATGGCATAAATGACTTAACACAATTATGGGCTTTTAGACTTAAATTGCTTATCAATATCTAGGCTAATCGGGGCTCTATGGCACATGGCCATCATTTGTATGGCAGGGTGGCATGTGACAAGATAATGGAGGAATTCCCCATTGAAGTCCCTCCTAATGGATGAAAACAAGAAGATCCCAGCTCACTGGATTAGGATAAGGGGAACATTAGGGACTGCACTGGCTCTTACAGAGGTCATTATGAAAGTGTCTGTATTAGATGTGTACTTCAGTGTACTTAAAATATAATACCCCTATACAGTCAACATCAAATTTAATCAAAAATCCAGCTAAACAGCACATTATCATTCCAACTATTATGCAAAGTTATAAAAGAACTTATATATCATTAGACTCAGACTCATAAGACTGTTCTTCATCATTTAGCACCTTTAATCTCATTTGACGCTCTGCAAACTCCTTGGAGATAAGAGTCCATCTCCTCTGTGTCAGCCTCTCCTCTCCCAGCAGTCAGGTGTAGTGTGTCCAACAGCGTTATTCATGTCATAACGCCAGCGGTGAAGTCCGCACACAAGTAATTAATCTGGAAACCTAAGGCCGCTCCCCATTCATGGCATATTAGGGGGATAATTATAGCCACAGGCTTTGGGGGTACAAGGGCACTGCGAGTGTTGAAAGACATGGTTAAATGAGGGACTGAAAGGGTATAGTTATTTATTTATTCATTTTTTTTCCAGCTGTGTTTCATTTGCTCTTTGAACCAGGTGAGAACAGGGAATAATGAAGATTTGGTTGTGAGAGTATAGTGTAGTAGCAGAGCAGGAAAAAATAAATAAATAGATAGACAGATAGATTCATTTTATTTTGCAAATTACAAGTAATTATCTGCACATAAATAGAACAGAAAAAATATTTTTAAAAAAAAGAGAAGTTATTACATTTTCTATCACACCTTCTCAAAGAGCTATCCCCTATCCAACCTCAACTACCCAGCAGAGCAGCGGGGCAGGAGGGTAGGGGTGGTGTGGGTGTGGAGCTGAGTTAATGGTGATGCTGACAGATGAGTTGAG
>OMKZ01034260.1:0-12213 GCA_900302535.1 Neoniphon sammara | reverse complement strand
ACCGTCTTAACGAGCCATTGTTGTTTGGACAGTCCCTGACATCGGTGAGATTCCAGATTGGCTTTAAACCCTCTGCCAGAAATAACACAGATCCACACAGCACCAAGCCCACCTTTTATAATTACTGTTTGGAAGAAAAAAGACTTGGAAATGCCTATCTTTTGCTTTGTACAAACTGTTTTGCTTTAGTCATAGCCAATTATCCAACACATTGTAGATCAAGCATTTTTTTTCTTATTGACATTCACACACATAAATAACAAGACCTGAATTTGCATATATACAATAGGCCTGTGCCAAACTTTTCATTTCTGGGATGCTGCTGTGAATGCTGTACTGTATGCTGAGTGCTTTTGTGTGTTTTCACTCCTTACTTCTACTCTGTTTGAAAACCTGTAACCTAAATCTGGATGGTAGCACATGTATCAAATGGCAACACAGAAATAGTCTATATAGATATCCCACCTACAAGAATATCTGAGACCACCTCCAGGAGGCGACATAGTGCGCTAAAACTGGGCTAAACAGAGTAAAATGAACAGCGGTAAATGGGACTTTTCCATAAATCAACTTGATAAATAATTAATAATCTAGTTTTTTTTTTTGTTTGTTTTTTTTTGTTTTTTGTTTTTTTTACTGTGCATTGGTGAAAATTACCAGATGGTAATTAGGAAGATACACATTTCTCTGTGCTTTGATGAATGAAATGTGAAACCATTTAGGAAAAAAAAAAATCCCTCTGGTTATGCAACCTGTCACCATCACATAGCCTCAGTGCTAGTGGAAATCATCTGTCATAATTTGAAAACTATCAATTTAATGTCAGTTTATATACAGTGCATGTCTTCATAATAAATATTGGTCTTTGTAACAATGACAGTTACAGCACAGTTACTCCTAAGTATTTAGAATCAGTAGTAGTGATTATTTTATAACACTTAGCCTCTTTGAGCACCATATGTTCTCTGTTTACCAGGTGCTCGACACTGCCCCCTGATGTTTAAAAGACTGTACTGCACCCTTGTTTTCTATTCTACAGCAGTTAGTGGCTGTGGTTTGGCTCTCTCTCTTTATAGCCTTTGATAACACTGAATATCATTCATGTGGTGTTCTTATTTGTATCTATATCTTACAATTTTTATCTCTTTTTATTGCTTTAGTGTGTTTAACTCATGTTAAGGTCCTTGCCTCTTACCTTTTGTGCATGTCTGAGTCCCACGCCCTATCCCTTTTTGTCTCTGTAACTTAACATAATTGCCCTTCAGAGATAAATGACATGCTGTGAATGTGAATTTTGTGCCAGAGCTACAGATACTGTTGGACAAAGTTTACAACATAACTTTCAATCAGACACAAGATGGCCACTTCTGAGCCATACCAGTTAAGCATTATCAGCTGCAAATAATTAACTCACATCTGTTGTCAAATGGTTCAATCATGTTGCCAGCTGCACCCATGAGGAAAAAAAAATAATAATAATAATAATAGATGAACTGCATCACATGGCTTTTTTTCTCCACTGTCACTTAAAAGAGCATCACATGTGCCTGCTAGTGGTCAGTATGTACATTACTTCATGCTGGGCTCTGGCCTGCAAACCCAAAATTTACATATGACAAGTTTTTGCACTTAACTGCTGCAATGCAGCATCTGTCTGTTTGCCAGATCACTCTCATGTTATACAAAGACAACACAAAGAAAACCTGAACCCTACTTCATTTAGCTTAATTATGAATATACACAGTGTGTTATAATGTTAAGTGGTCAATAATGTAAAATTGCCAGTAACTAAGTAATGTTAAAATACATGAAGCATTTGATGTGGGGGCTGAAATGTGGATTATAAGCCAACATATTGATATATGAGGGAAAAAAAGTGTACATGTGATACTTAAAGAATTAGAAATGCTAAAAAAAAATGTTGCTTGAGGCTTTCTGTGTTTTTCTTTTTTACAGATATTAAAAAAAACATATACAGTGCATTGGGCACTTAATGCAGAGGCAGATCAGGTTACCAGTTGCAACCCGTACTTACAGGCTACATCTCACTGTACTCCACAGTAAGAAACTTCACACCCACAGCCTGTCTAAATGAATTTCCTGTGGCAGGGAAAAGTCCTTCATGTGGGTGCAAGTATATCTCAGGATGACATTACATGGTCTATTATAGTGATTTAGTTTTACATGAAGGAGCCGGAGCGTTACAGGTCAGGATGATCAAGATCAGACACAAGTGAAGCACTTCCACCTCATTTAAATTATGAAAAATAATAAAACTGTCAGTAATTCTTGACTCCATAGAAAGAAAAATTATAATTAAAAAATAAAAATAAAAGGTTTAGGGTCATGTTGAACTTTGTGAACAGCCCTGAAAGAAGCAGACCGTGTACCCTTAGCTTCTAACTGAAAAATAATTATCTATCTTTTAGCTTAGTGATCTTTCTTAATATATTCATAAACATGTTAATTATTATAACATTTGCAAATGAATATCATATCTCAACATTCAGGGAGGAGATTAGTTTTATCAACATGTGATACATTAGCTCTGCAGGGTATTTCATTATGAAATTTCTCTTTAGTCCAATGATGAAAAGCGTAGGCCGGCATCCTGCTAATACTGTAATTAAAGCCAAACAGCAGCACAGCTTGCTCCACCACATAATCAGTGGCCCTTTTACAAAGATTCATTTATACAATGAAATGTATTATCTTCCTTATTCTGTCATTGTAAGAAGATTATTAGCTATAATGGCCTGAACATGACAGAAAAAAAGCTTTGTTCATGTGAAGGTCAAAGAAAACCTTTTGCCAAGTGTCCAATGAAAGGATATGGAAGCTTCTTCAAGGAGTCTGTGGACCTCTGTCAAAAAAAATTGGCAGCATGCAAGATATGATGATTTTCTTGGAATATTGTCTAAGTTCATTTTTTTTATCCTTATTTTCTGTAATTCTACAAACTATTAGGAACTTTAGGAATAAAAGTACCAGAGGTCCTTGGAGGAATCACACTATTACTGAATTCTACAGTATGGGAAAAAAAATATTTTTCAGGGTTGAAACTGCCTGTAAACAAAGAGGCTCTACACATGTTGTCTATTCAAATGGGGGAAAAAAGCACTTGTTGAAGCCAACCAGCTGCAAATGCAATCAGTGAAGGTTGTTACATGACTCACTGTGGCATGCCAAGACCTAATTTTATTTTATTTTATTTTATTTTTTTTTTCACTGGCTTTGGTTACAGCTGAAAGTCTCTGGAGTAGCTGCAAACTAAACCCGTCATTGCTCTTAATTCAGGCTAACAGTCTCACTAAATAAAGTGTAATTGTGTGACACTGATCCCTGAGGCCTGGGACAAAGCACGTACTGGTAAAGTCCTGCTCTTGTTGAGAACGGATACAATTTAATCTTAACACATCAGTGGTGAATATCTAAAGACCCTTTGCACAAAAACACTGTTCTTTTCTCCTTTCTTTTTTTTTTTTTTTTTTGTAAATTATGTATATTGCTGTAGAAGTGGAGAACTGTCACAGCTAACAAGTAGACAAATTTGCAGGCTAATAGCTAACACAAAGCTAGTGCAAACCTGCTGTACAATTGAAGTGCATACATGTATATTAGTGTAAAGAAGCTACGAGAGCCTATAGCACGTGTTTCTACTAGCAATGCTTCCATGTTGAACTCCATGCTTGTAAAAATCTTCCATGCTAATGTGTGGCAAAGTGGGAGAAACCATGAGGAAGTAGCAAACCCAGAGTTTCCAAGTAGTAAATACAAATAGGTTTAGGACATGAACGGTTTTTCCAAGTAGGAAGCTCATTTACAGCTATAACAATATGGTGTGAAGGCAGTATGTAATTGTTAATGGGAACATCAGTGAGGGGGAGAGGTGTGAGCTATGTGTTCCCTTAGCTAATGATAAATAAGATCCTTTGTGTGTCTCTCCTTTCTCTCATGCTCACTTTTTCTATTATATGTTGACTGCCTCATCACTGAAACTGATAAATGACATCACAGATAAACTCCAAATCAAACAGGCTGCTAATGCTACCCTCGCTAACATTGATTACATACAGCTGTGTTAGCCTTGGACTTCACACACTGATAGCAAACATCAAAACATGTCACTGTCAGAAGCTTTCTCTTGCAGAGGATGTCTAATATTTTGAATAGTTTCAGTAAAGTTATGTCAATCACTAATTTTAAGACAACATTAAGTTGAAATTGACTTGAAACTTGTTAATATTTCGCATTTACAGTTGATTTGCCTTTAAATTTTCAGTGTCATGCACAGAGCCCGTTTAAAGAAAAGGGGGTGGCATAAATTCTCTAACATATTCTTTTTCAATTCTATATCTTTAATTTTATTGTATTTTATTATTCTGTAAAGCACTTTGAATTGTCTGTGCTATGAAATGTAAAGCTGCCTTGCCTAAAATAAACCAAATGAAAAAAAGGAAGTATTTCTTCATTCTGATTAGGGTTAAGGCTTTTGCTGAACAACATCCAGTTGTAATTATCACGTGCTAAAACAAGTTCAGCATGAGCCAGGGAAAAAAAAAAGCACATATGGTCTTTGGACTCCTTTTGCCAAAAGGCCACTAACATTGCACTTAGGTTCTGCTTAGTGGTCTGAGAGGAGATGAAATTTAATGCAATGGTTATGTTGCAGAAAAGTGACAATGTGGACAAATGAAGTGACAGGATGTACACTCCCTCACTTAGATTCATTTTCATGGCATAAGCCTATATGGTCTAATTGGATGAAATGCAGCAGATGCAGTAAAGAGAAGAAAGTGAGAATACAGTGAACAGATTCCGATATAAAATGCATTAAAAATAAAAACTACAATTAAAAAAGTAGCTGGCTGGAATCAAGTGTTTGGCTATTTGGGTGGCAGCCAGTGCTTGTGAAGCAGGGGTGCAGGGGTTTCAAACCAGGTGAAGTTTGCTTCCTGCCAGCTTTTGAGTAGCTCACCACACATTCCCCTAAAAACAAAATTTCAACCCACTAGGTATGACTAAATCAATCTGTTTGATAAGCTATGCCAGTTAAAGAAATAATGGCTCTTATCATCTGTGTTTTTTATGTGTAAAGTTGTGGGAAAATAATGTAAGTAATAGCAAACAACAAAATAACACATCATTAAATACAAGCCAACCCATAGGCCTTTAACATGTTACCATTCATTCCTGATCATGGAAGGTGTTTATAGTGTATAGTTTTCAGACTTACCTGGAACTTTTTTTCTTTTTCCTTTTTTAACCTGGGTAGCAGCATACCAATTCTCTTGCCTCTATGAAAGCCACACACTTCGTCTTCATAAATGCAGAAGCTCTTGCCATTGTATAAAAATGGAACTTGTTCCTGTCAAACAATGGCCACTTTCTCCTGCAAATAATGGAATTTGTTGGCAACGGGTGTGGTGAATCACCCTTTCACATTAGGAAGGAATGAGATGTTTTTTTAAGGCTGATACTAATACCGATACTAATATGATAAAGAATCGGAGTACAAATACAGGAGCAAAACGGGTCACCTTTTCAGACAGGCCTGTCTTAATATAACTTAAGTGTTTTGGAAACAAAAGCCCATGTTAGTTTTGTTCTTTTGCTGTTTTGACAAATGTTTTAATGGCACACGTATAGGGGGAAAAAAAGGTTTTTCACAATCAGCCAAATATTGGCAGTAAAAATAGTTTTCAGACCGATATGTTATCGATTTTTAAAGCTGATATTGGCCATAGCCAATATATCTGTCCATCCCTAACTATAGGCACTGGCTGCAGGCCACTGGTCCAATGTAATATAGTCAAGGCTCAGGGAGTCCGGTAGCAACTTAGCTATGCTCAGGGTGTATGGTTGTTACACAGCAGTTGTCTCTCCTCTATCTGGATACCAAATAGTCAGCTTTGATTATCAGTGATTGTCAATCCCATGATGCAATCTGAGGAGTAATTAGTACCTACCCTGCACCCCCAAAGCTCTTAATACGCACAGCAAATAATGCAGTTTGCAATGAACAGCATCATTTCAGCATACAGTTCACTTGAAAGACTGTCTATCTTCTTGTGAGGCTCATGACAATGAAGCTATGACTGAGTCAGTTTGGCAAACACTTTATGTTCAGAGTTTTTGATAAACATCATTAGCACAGCCAAAAAGTGACAAGTGTTCGAAAACAAAACAAAACAAAACACAACAAAACAAAAAGAAAATAAATAAATAAAACTTAAAATTCACTTCACATGTCTGTTGTAGATACTCATGAGTAATCTCAGATTATCATATTTCAGAAAACCGTCAGGCTCTTGCCCCTAGAGACCCTTAGGTGCATTCAAAACATTTACCTTGATGCACCAGTGGGTGGGCTCGATTTATGATCTATTTTCCACCCACACATGATCTGTCCACTGACTAATCAAAGGCACCCAGTCAACTTTTCACAAGTTGCTTAACCGCAGTGATAACTTGGAGTTGTTGCAAACCCCAAATGACATTTCACAAGGCCATATGCCTCACTGTGTCCACCCTACAAAGCCATAAAATCAGGAAACTACACCATGAGGACTTTTCTATCATATTAAAACATATAGCCTTACTCTCTGAACTTTAAAATTTCTGTTTGATGCTGGAAATGATTTGAGAACTTATTTCATATCTTTACAGAGTGCCTCCACACTTTCCCCTTTGAATTGTAAACTGGTAAGCAGTTAATATGTTACAATATAGCTATTATTTACAACAGTGCTGGTCATATAAGCATTGGAGCACTTATGTGCCAGTGCCATGTTTATTTCACTAAACCTGGCTCAGTTTGCCCTCTTGTGGTTAAAATGAGCAGCTGGTGTTCATTTGGAGATGCAGCCTTGTGCAAGAACAATTGTCCTAAGCATATGTTATTTGGTTTAAAAAAAAAAATGGCACCCCAGCCCTTCAGTGTGTGCAGATGCCCAGTAGCACTCCACCCTGTTCCTCTTCTTACCAACCTGGCCCAACCACAAACCCCACTTCTCTCCCCCCTGCTCTACACACCCAGTGTCTTGCTTTTTTTTGCACAATAGGTGGAGAGAAGTGGATGCAAAATTACTCATAAAAGTTGCATAAGGTAAGAGTCTTAAAAGGAAGATATATTTGGGATGGTGTAACAAATGCACAGAAGATTTTTTTTGCCTCTCTGTTGGAGTTTTTCAAAATAAATCAAAGTAATGTTGTTTTTACTGTGTTTGATGGTAGGGCCACAAACCAAGTAATCACATGAAATGCATGTATTTTGTGAAAAATTGGCCCAAATATCTCCTTGATAGCTGAGAATGTGTAAAATCTATTTAAATTTCCCTGTCAAGCATTCATTTTTAGAGAAGGAAAACAAAGATCTGTTTTGTCCCAGTTCTCAGAAACCAGTGATAAATGTGTAAAGAGGTGGCGATGCCTTTGATTAGCACACCTCAATTTGTTTCAGAAAATCCCCTTATTGTTTGCACTCTGATTGCAATGGTGCTGACAGAAAGACAGTGGAGGTTTGTTCTAAAAAAACAGGTCATGTCCTCAAGAAGCAGACTACCAAAACATGCCCAGTGTGTGTGTTTGTCTGTGTTTGGATGATGAGTGATCTGATGTGTTTGCCCCTGAAAGTCAGGACAGCATACTATTCTATGTTTGCATCATAAGTCAAACAAGCAAAAAGGCAGCTAATTAGCCACATACCTAACAGTCCCAAATCCCCAGTTATACTCTATTAATCCCTCTGATGGTAATTATCTACTTGTATGCTCTGTCTGTTCTATGGATGGATGTGAGAGTACAGAATCAGCTATATAACAGCTTCCCTTTTTTTTCCTTCAACCATTGCTTAAATTTCAAAAATATTTTTTTCCTTATTTTCGCTTACATTAATTTAAAAAAATCTAGATACAAACAGCATATACGATACAATACATACATACTTATGTATTAGTATAACTAATACACATTTACAACATATATATATATATACCTGCAGATAGATTTCCACTCATATCATCAAACATGTGCTTAAGATCAGTCACCTGCAATCAAATAAATCAGTTAAAAACTTGCATGGATACATTTGAAGTGATCAAACAAGACCAGACTGTTTATCTTATGTGTGTGTTGTAAAGGACACTAGCTTGCTGACATGGGGGCTTGAACCCTTGGCACTCTGGTTGAACCACAGCCTCCCTATTTACTGCACCACCCTGCTGCCCTAATTGAGCATTACCACTCTCAATTATGGAGGGGACTTGTAATGACCCAGCATTCTGTTGCATGGTGAAGTCAGATGTTTCAGGCTGATGAGACTCATGCAACTGAATTCCTAGTGTACATATTAAGGGCTACAGGCTGAGGGTTGGTAGCCATTCACACAGCAGCTTCTGAAAATGGAGGTTGACGTTCTAGGTTGAGAGCACTAGTCAGAGTGTACAGCTATACTCTTTCACTATGCCATGAGAAACAGGGCTGCACAGCTGGAACCCATTTCAAATGGCTCCAGCTGTGTAACCCTGAGTCATCCAGATTTGGTGCTAGAAAGCCTGCAGCGTCCCGCCCAATCCATCCGCTGAATCTGCAGCAGGTTTGGCAACAGTGGAGGAGGCCAGCTGTAAATCGTAATAGTCCTTCATTTCCTCACCAGGTTAATGAGCAATAGCTTCACTACTCAAATGAAATGAATCAAAAGTGGGTTAACCCTTCGTCATCTGGATGTAATTGAATTATGTCCTTGGTTAACCCCTCTGAATCTCTTGACATTCACTGGAAATAAAGGAGACATACATACACATTACACAAGAATGTTGTTTTGGTGACAGTTCAATGTTTGAACCACAAAGGAAAAATGTCATATTGTTACCCGGTTGGCAGATGTTTTGGCTGATGCAAACATCCTGTGATTACACCACTTACCTACTGGTAACATGGTGATTTGGTGTTTGCAGCAGATTTTTCTGGTCTTGTAGCTCTTTTCTGTCCCACTGTGGATGTGGAGAATCTCTGTCCAAGTGTTTTTCCAAGTGCACACAAAGCCAAAACAGCTGTTGCAGTGTATGAATGTGTATGCATGAATGAGTATGAGTATGAGTATGTGTGCATACAGGCCAACATATGTGTGTGCGTCTGTGTGTGAATGTGTGATTGTGTGCTGACACCCAGCTGCACCAGCTTCATTCATACAGGTGTCATCTCATCCAGGAAAGCCTGTATTAGGTTACTGGACACTGTCAGAACAGGTGCAGTGAATTATCTCTCAATGCACCTCTTTGTGAAAGCCTTTTATCCGGTCTCTAACCTTCTATCTTTTCCTCCTTTCTTTTCTCTCATTACAGCCTTAGGACAGGATCATGACTTACATCTACTCTGTAATGTGACACTAAAAGAGTATTACTTTCACTGACAGTGGACAAGTTCCAGAGTAGGACAACAGGAGCACTTCGCTGTGCCTTTGGGTTAGTAACAAGTGAGGTGGCTATCAGGAAGAACTATTGACATTGCCTCACGTTTGGTAATAGAATTCACAGAAATACAGCAGCTGATTCAGCCTCTTGGTTTCAAAGAAAAGGGAAGTGGCATTACCACAGTCCTCTGCATAGGTGTGGGAGGTCGCTGATACCAGCCACAGATAAGATTCATACAGACCATGGTGACAAGAATGCAGTGACTGAAATTAACGCACATTAACACATTATCATGCACACAATGAGTACTCACTCACACCTACAACTTCAAGTATGATTCAAGAGAGGTTTACTGCAGCCTTCTCTACTATTTTGCCAAATATTATCATGCTACAACACGTGACAGTTAACTTTATTCAAAGAAAAAATAAGGAGATAGACATTAGGTTCATGCACATGTGCATGGTTTTGCTATGACCGAGAATTATAAAATAGAATAATATGAGGAGGTTTTTATAAATCTGAAGAAAAGACCGTGTATGCATGTTTCCAATTGTGTGTACTGTTGATTGTTGGGATGTGCAGGAGTGCGGAGAAGTGGTGTCTGGTCAGGCCAGAAAGACTCCAAGCACAAAGATGAAGCACAATAGTTAATTCATAACACATGTGTGACACTTTGTGACAAACCTGCCAGTTTAACCCACATAACCACCTACTTGCAACCAGATTTTTGGTATGCAATAAATGAATGCCGTGCTCCACTCATTGGACCAACTCCTTTCCTATACAAAAAGGGAACAAAGCAAAGCTCTACGACAGAGCTGGATTCCTTCACAAGCTTGTTCAGTTTATTGGCATCACCCACCTTGTTGCTGCCTCCGCAGCACACCACAGCAAAGAAAAGCGCACTGGCTACCACAGACTAGTACAACATCTGCAGCAGCTGGTTAACCACATTAAAGGACATGAGCCTGCGGTATCCTTTCCTGTAGAGAGCCTCAGTGTTGTCCAGCCAGTCCATGCACCATCTCTACTTCCTCTCCTTGGATGCTAGTAGGGGCTGGGGGCTTCTTGCTCCTTTGAAACACCACCACCTGCTCCTTGGTCTTCCCAGTGCTGAACTGAAGATGTTTTTTTTTTTTTTGCACGATTGTACAAAACTCCCCACCAGGTCTCTGTATTCCTCCTCATTGTCCTCCACGATGCAGCCAACAATGGAATAGTCATGAGAGAACTTCTGTAGATGGTATGTTTCAGTGTTGAAGAGGGAATCTGTCCAGAGAGTGAATAACAACGACAGGACAGTTCCTCGGGGTGCACCAGTGTTGCCCATCACCTTCTTTCACAGGCTGCCCTGACATACTATGGCTTGCTGGTTTCAGGCCATAAGGTCTTGCTGTACCTGCATCTATGTCAGGAAGGACCGGGTGGTGTTGAAGATACTGGTCAAAGAACATGATTCTCATAGTGCCCCATGGGCTCTCCAGAGGCAAGTATGATTTGTGAAGTAGGTAGATGACGGCATCCTTTATGCAAATGTGAGCCTCGTATGCAAATTGCAGTGGCATGAGGTGCTGCAAAACCAGTCTCTTGAAGGTTGTCATGACATGTGAGGTCAGAGCCACTGGACTGTAGCTGTTCTGAAAACTGGGACTTATATGATACATTGTGGGATTATCTAAAATCAAAAAAGACAGAGGCATTTTGACAACAGTTGACAGAGCAGCATGTGCCACACCTAGAGGCCATCATGTCCAAATGGCAAGTTCAAATCCCTGCTTCACCAAAAGACCTATAGATAGTGCCTGAGAACTTGCCATTTTTTGTGCAAGTTCTCTCATCTGTTCAGTGCACTGATCTTAGGTATCCTACTCCATTTACAAATTGGATAATCCAGGGTTGTACATTCCAAATAATAAGGGTAATGCAATAAGTTCCCAGTAATAAAAGGAATCATAATGGCTCTTTGGAAATGTCAAGAAAAGTCACTAACAGTTCTTGTGCAATAACTAAGGCAGAACATGAGGCATCCTGACATCTGAGAAACAAAGTGACAAAGTTGTTGCTTTTTGTTTATCAGAGATTAAAAACGTGTGCATCAGCTTTGATTAATACTGTTCACATCAGTGGGAACAGCAGAGACACAGGAGTGGAGCAGACAGCCTTGACTGAGAGTGTTTTAGACGCTTGTCTAGACAGCAAGCAAGATCCTTCCTGTCATTGTTGGTTGGCATTGGGCGGCTGCAAAACAGGAAAAAAATATTTCAGGGAAAACATACAGCCATGAACCTTATGAAGTCTAATAAACAGTGTGTAAAATACAGATTGCGACCATGAGAATTTTACTAAAATAATAAGTCTTGTGAGGAATTGCAGCGCACCATAAAGCATAAGTTATTAGCTGATTTATATGTTTTTGTCCAACATGCACACAACAGCCTGGCACTGACATACCATGGCTTGTGGTGGTTCATACACTTCTGATGATGTGCTGGTTCATGTGCCCCTCAGAGCAGCAGCATGTATGCATTTTGTTTGCACTATCCTACTGACAGATGTGGTTGCAGTGATCCATTTAGTCTTGGTCACATTGAATAAACTGATCAGATTTGGTCTGTGATTAGATGGGCATGTAATTTCAAAAAAATTAAGATAATACATAATAACTGTAATCCTTTATTTTGGATGCATGTAGCTCGTTTACCTGCTTACCAACCAGTGTTTGTTGATAATTTTGTTTTTGTTTTTTTAACTGTATCCAGCCATACCAAAAACTGGATTACTGAGGCGTGTTCTTCGA